>JACEFZ010016092.1:62500-162500 GCA_014155875.1 Cepaea nemoralis
GCAGCCATGTGCAGGATGTGACGATTCCTTGGGTGTGCCCAGTACCAGAGCGCTATGTGTCGGCTCTGCAATTATGGAAGCCTCCTTGGATGGCGGGGAATGCCCATAGTCTGCCCTTGCCTTCTCTTGAGGGGTGACCGTTATATCTCTGGCTGATCTGAATGGACCATCTGGGATGGTGATGACAACACAACAGTGAATTGACCATCCTACGAAACACCCGAGAAGGTTAACCACGTCAACAAATGCCGGCAGAAGTCAGATGTGTCGGCCGAAATGTGCTAATATCGCAGCTTTGCTGTAAACAAACACAACGCAATTACGTCCAAAAATATTCCGGATGAACGCAGAAGAAGAAGAATGAAGAACACCTTAAGAAGTGAACATGGCCATATTCAAAGAAAGAGGCAATCAACTAGAGCTGGTTTACATATGCATAGATGTTTGTCCTCAAATGCATCGGGTGTAGGTCACACTAGTTTATGTGTGTATTTTTTGTGTGTGTGTATTTTGTATTTCTGTCATATCCCGCTCAATACAATGTATTCCCATGGTGATTTTAAACACAGATGTATTTTTTTTTTTTTTGGGGGGGGGGGGGGGGGGGGGGGGGGGGGGGTGTGTATTTCTGTAATATCCCACTCAATACAGTGTATTCCCATAGTGATTTTAAACACAGATCCCCCAAACAAGATGTTGCACGATGCATTGCCTGACATATTTCGCTGCATCTCGCCAAGTGCATACTGAAAAATCATCCATCCATCATGTGCCATGCCGGTAAGCGTGGGTGGTCATGACTCGCCGTTTCACTCTATCACGATAGTCGTGGATCAGCTCAGTGTTCCTGTCTCGACCATGCCACGTGGTCAAGCCATCCAGGTATTTACTTCTCGGTCTTCCCCTTATTCTCTTCCCTCGATCTTGCCAGTTGTCAACAAGGTCTCCAATTTATTTCTTCTCATAACATGGCCAAACAATTTTCTCTGTCTACGCCTAATTTCTCTAATCAATTTACGATTTTCATTTGTTTCTTGTAGTAGTTGATCATTGGGTTTGGTAGAATCATATGATCTGCAATTATGAAGTATACACCTGACCAGGTGCAGCGAAATATGACAATTAATAAATCGTGCGACGTATCCTGTTCGCAACCGGAGAATGTTAACCTGATCTTTCCTTGACAGTTCAGAAGTTGAAGAGTAAAAATATCTTTTACACACTTTAAGGCGCAATGGGTACATGGTACTAGACATAGAGACACTCAGTGGGTGATATGGTCAGTATCACACGTGCCGCCTTTGCTTCCCCAGACATTTCCTGGTACTCATTTGAGGCTAGGTCGACCTGGCAGCCTACGTCAATTTTTTAAAAAAATCCACCTCAATGTTGATTCGAACCCATGAGCTTCGGACTGGCAACCGAGCGACTAGTCACCACGCCACTCAGCTCCCTTAAAGTTAATAAGTATTATCCTTGTTATCCATGTGATTAGGGTGAAATTTTGTACATATTGTTCTGAGAGAAGCTTTCGTTGAAATGTTTTCCAGTGTCATAAGTATGTAAGCAAGCAAAGGACGTCTACATGTCTATAATCGCATTGTACATATGGTCGAAGACCTATATTTTGTCTTTAATAGACTCGGTATGTGATGTGGTCAGTATCACTAGACCGCCTTTATGTCCCAAGACACTTCTTGGTACCCATTTTAGGGTTAGTCGACCTAGGAGACAAATCAAAATTAAGAGTTCGAATTTGCCCTGTCGCGACTAAACCTATGACCACCCAGGAAGTTTAAGCCGGTCAACAAATGCCCACAGTCTAGAACAGAATATTGAAGAAGGTTGGCTGCTAAAGACGATAAAACAAAGGCAATTGAAGTATATCGGTCACTTAAAAGGTCATGAAAGTTTGGAGAGAACAATAATGGAGGGGCTTATGCCCGGGAGGAGAGGAAGAGGAAGGTCAAAGAGTAGATAGGCTCAGAATGTGGCAAATTATCTCCAGATGTGTATATCGGACGCGGGACATCTTGCTTATGACCGAGAACATTTCTGAAAGGTTGTTATGGAAGGGTGGATTTGCAAAGGACATGCTACTGAATGAATGAGTGAATGATGTGATACCGATATCACATTTTGTTGGCGTCAATGGACGGACAAATAGGTGGCCACGCTTTCCCTAACTTTCGCAGACGACAAGCCCAGGTGATGAACCATTGTCCCACGTGATCCTGACAGTACTAGCACAGTTCTCTGTCATTTGAGCTAGCGCATAATTCCTCTAACATTTGAGTGTGACTTGTTTTTACTGACAGCGATTAAGTAGACGTCACATTTATTCTCGTATCGTTTCCGTTTGTTCTGAATACGTATTTCTATTTCATAACATTTTGTAGCCCTTAATGCACGGAGGAACAGATGGCCAGATTTTCTCTCACTTAGCGAGACGACGAACGGATGAGTCTAACCACCGTCCGAGCGATGACTTTATGATGATGTGAGGATGACATGATGATGACATTATGATGACGCGATAACAACATTACGATGCCTATTATGATGATATGGTGATGACATTATGATAGCATTATGATGGTATTATGATGAAATAATGATGACATAATGATGGCATGATGATGACTTAATGATGACAGGATGACGACATTATGATATCATTATGATGACATGATGACGACATGATGATGACATGAGGGTGACATGATGACGACATTATGATGACATGCGGATGACATGATGACATTATGATGACCTGAGGATGATATGATGATGACATTATGATGACACAATGACGAAATTATGATGACATGATGACGACATTATGATGACATATGACTGATATTATGATGCCACAATGATGCCATTATGATGACATTATGATGACATGAGGATGACATGATGATAACATTATGATTACATGATGACGACATTATGATGACATGGGGATGACATGCTGATGACATTATGATGACACGATAATAATATTATGATGGCATTATGTGACATAATTATGACATTATGATGACTTGATGATACCACAATGATGAGATTATGATGACAAAATGATGAGACTATCAAAGTAGTTTTACTTCAACTTAGGTTAGAGCTCACGGTAGTAATTGCTCATTTCTAAGCACTGCATCAATGTTACAGACACTGTAAACTTTCCACGAGGCGATTTCTGCAGAGAGAAAGCCATTGTTAATTTAATATAATCACCAACCCCACCGTTGTCAGTTATATTTATGGAGGAGCAATCAGTGGAAACATGTGTCCAATATGTTTTATGAGAGGCTTCAGCAATATTGTTGTTAATTGTCATGCACCTTCTCTGTATGTCTGACTGGGAGCCTTTGTTTTTCTTTCGCTGTCGCTCGCTTTAATCTCAACCTGCCTGCTACTTCTAGTGCACTATATAGTAGTGATTTATGTGGATTAGCATGTGGATTAGCTTCCGCTATTATCAGTGTCCTTCTGTGGCTAAGTGGCCAAGCCGTTTGACTCGTGCTCCGAAGGTTGTGGGTTCGATTCCGGGCCGCGTCCTTCGGTTTACGAGTTAAATGTTTCGGAGACTCCTGTGGGTCGTCGCTAAAAGCTACGGAGTTCGTGCTTTGTGCGACGCTTTCCGTGCTACGGAAAGAGACCGAGCCGTATGGGATAATACCCGGTGCAATGAAGTCGACCCTGTCGACTTTTAAGCGACTTTTTCTGTGGCTAAGTGGTCAGTGTCCGTCACCATGAGGCGAACCCATTCCGACTTATGAAATACTTGTAATTTAAGTCCCTAAGTCAAGAACGAGAAGTCAATATTTTAGTCCAACTGATCAATGTTGAGGTTAATATATATATGATCAATGGGAAACGATGAAGAATTCAATCAGTTGCGCAGCAGAAAAAACTATTCCAAAAGTAAAGAAAGTGGGCCGTAAGACATGGATGACTGAAGAAATTTTACAACTAATGGAAACAAGAAGACAGAACAAAAATAATCCTGCCAAATATGAAGAAATTCACAGAAAAGTGAGAACCTTATGTAAGGAGGCAAAAGAAACATGGCTTGAGAAAAATTGCAGAGAAATTGAAAAACAACACAACAGTAACAATGCGAAACTAATGCACAAAAGAATTCAGGAGCTTACTAATCAAAGAACACGTACATCAGCAGGCTGCCTAAAGACAAAAGATGGAAGAGTCATAATAGAAAAAGATCAGATCTTACATGAATGGTCAGATTATGTGAAAAACCTTTATAACGATAACAGAGACGAACAGTATGATGTCCAAAATAATAATGAAGGACCAGCAATTTTAAAGATGGAGGTTCAGAATGCGCTTAACCATATGAAATCTGGCAAGACCCCCGGTTCAGACAGCGTCACAACAGAAATGATTAATGCTTTAGAAGAATATGGAATAGATAAAGTTACCAGTCTGCTTAATACAATATATGATACTGGAAATATACCTCAGGAGTTATGTAATTCTGTATTTATTGCAATCCCAAAGAAATCAGAGCCTTGGAATGTGATCAACATCGAACAATTAGTATAATGAGTCACATCACGAAGATTTTGCTAAGAATTATAATGCAAAGAGTTAGGAGGAAAATACAACCTGAAATAGGAGAAGAACAATGTGGGTTTGTGGAAGGCAAGGGTACAGTAAATGCTGTGTATATACTGAGAAACATAATCGAACGTTCTATAGAAGTAAACAAAGATCTACACCTTTGCTTTATTGACTACACAAAGGCTTTTGATAAAGTGAGACATGTCAACATGATAAGGATGCTTGAAGATCTACAAATTGATGGAAAAGATCTTAGACTTGTAAAAAACATATATTGGAAACAACAAGCTGCCATAAGAGTTGATAATGAAGTAAGCCAATATCAGCCTATTAAAAGGGGTGTGAGACAGGGATGTGTAATGTCTCCAGATCTGTTTTCCCTGTACAGTGAAAGTATTTTCAGAAATATTGAAGATATGGAAGGAATCAACATTGGGGGACGATGCAGATATGCAGATGATACAGTCTTGATTGCAGACAATGAACAGGACCTGCAAAATTTAGTAAATGCGATTGTTACACACAGTGAACAACTAGGGTTAGAATTAAATTGTAAAAAGACACAGATTATGGTCGTCACTAGGAAGGACGAAATACCACAATGTAATATACAAGTAAATTAGAATATTCTTCAACAAGTGAGCAGGTACAATTATCTCGGAACAGTAATAACATCTGATGGGAGATGCCTTGAAGAGATTAGAACAAGAATCGCCATGGCAAAAGTAGCCTTTAGCAAGATGAAAAACATATTGACCTAATAAAAAGATGTCAATTGAAACGAGAAAAAGAGTGTTGAGATGCTACATTGAACCTGTACTTTTATATGGATGTGAAGCGTGGACAATGAGCAGTCAGGCTGAAAAACATCTGATGGCTGTAGAGATGTGGTTTCTGAGGTAAAATAGCAAAGAATACCATGGACAGCCAGAAAGACCAATGAACAAGTCCTTCAAGAAACAAATGAAGATCGTAAATTGATTAGAGAAATTAGACGTAGACAGTCAAAAATTTTTGGGCATGTTATGAGAAGAAATGGATTGGAGAATTGGTGACAACTGGTAAGATCGAGGGGAACAGACCAAGGGGAAGACCTAGAAGCAAGTACCTGGATGGCTTGGCCTTGTGGCATCGTCGAGTGAGATGGCAGAACATGACCGCCCACGCTTACCGGCATGGCACATGATGGATGGATATATATATATATATATATATATATATATATATATATATATATATATATATATATATATATATATATATATATATATATAAAAAACAGAGTGTATGTGGTTTTGTGGTTTTGTGTGTTTGTGGGTAGCTATGTATTGGATGCGTTCGATAACGGTACATCCGATTGAGATGAAATTTTCTACACGTCTTCCTTTCATTCCTGTGCAACCGACTATAATAGTTTCTTAGTGTAAAATCTTTTACTTATTTAATAACATTTACTTTTTCATTTTTCATTATATAATTTCTATATAGCAGGGGGACTTCACTCTAGAAAAGTTATTTCAAGGGGCATAACTTTTAATAACATTTCTATATACTTTATAGTCATATTGTTGGACTTACTTGCACTATTGTTAAACTCTTTGTCTATAGTTATTTTCAGGCATATGAGTTATAATAAATAATGATATAATCTTTAAGGCATTTTCAAAGTTTTCATAAAAATAATGCATAATGCATAACATTGTAACCCATCTTTTTCTGCTTAAAGAACTTATCAACTGTCATTTCGGTGATTAAAAACAGTTTTCATTAAAAATAATGAATGGTATGTGGAAGGACATTAGTTAGTTAGTTAGTTAGTCGCAGTTCCAACTTCACAGCAACGGGTCGTCCCCATTATGCTCCGTTCCTGTGCCAGTGAATATCATACAAAACGCTCCCCACTGCCCAATGTGAACAGTGGAAAAGACAGGAGTCTCGACAAACAACAGCCCGCACAGATGCACTGTGCATAATGCCGCCGCCAGAATGTCAACACAATAGTCCCCCACAAAACACCCAGTTCATTTCTGATGGAATCTGCAGCCATTTTCCCATCTGGATGTTTCCTAGATGTTCACCCACACAGTCCACGAAATACAGTTCATCGTCGATGGCAGTGGCAGTCAACCAGAAGCTCAGCAGCCACGCATTTCTGCATAAGGCAAAAACCGGTCAACTCTGGGACATAGCCATCTGCCATCACTTCGAACATGCAGTCACATTCCAAAAAACCTCGGGCAGATTCAAAAGCACTTCACACGAAACTCACAGCTCACAGTGTCGCGCCACGCACTCACTCAGTAGCAGGGCGACGGAACCATCAAGGACATTCTTTTAAGTTACTGTGCGCCAGGAGCTGGGCGAAACCACGCGGGTCAGATAGATAGACAGACAGACAGATAGTCGGGAACGGAAGCTTATTTGACTATTTATATGAATTAAATGATATGCTCCCCACCAGGGACTGGGTGAAGCCGGGCCGGGTCAGACAGACAGACAGATAGACAGACAGACAGTCGGGAACGGGAGAGCTTATATGACTACGTATATGAATTAAATGAGATGCTCCCCACCAGGGACTGGGTGAAGCCGGGCCGGGACAGACAGACAGACAGATAGACAGACAAACAGATAGTCGGGAACGGGAGAGCTTATATGACTACGTATATGAATTAAATGAGATGCTCCCCACCAGGGACTGGGTGAAGCCGGGCCGGGTCAGACAGACAGACAGACAGATAGACAGACAGACAGATAGTCGGGAACGGGAGAGCTTATATGACTACTTATATGAATTAAATGAGATGCTCCCCACCAGGTACTGGGTGAAGCCGGGCCGGGTCAGCCAGACAGACAGACAAACAAGCAGACAGACAGACTGATAGATAGATAGATCCCCTCCAGGGCCTGGGCGAAGCCGGGCCGGGTCAGCTAGTATATATATATATATATATATATATATAATATATATATATATATATATATATATATATATATATATATATTGGCATCAGCACAGCGGAAGTTTAAAAGCCAGTGCTCTTTTACTTTCTGTCATGCACATCTCAGAAGACTTCGTTGTAAATCCTGGTATAAAGTATTTGAGCTCGGGTAAACATCTTTTTTTATAAAGTTTCGTTGTAAATCCTGGTATAAAGTATTTGAGCTCGGGTAAACATCTTCTTTTTTTATAAAGTTTCGTTGTAAATCCTGGTATAAAGTATTTGAGCTCGGGTAAACCTCTTCTTTTCTATAAAGTCAAGCTTGTTTTGTTCAGTATTTGTGTTCATCTACATAAAGCAACTCGGCTTCTATTTAAAGGATGTGTTAGATGTTAAGAGAGTAAGACGAAGACACCGTTGCTTGTGAGTGGACAACATCAAAGAGCACAACTGAAATAAACGTCTCTGAGTGCACCATGAAGATGCAGAACAGTTTTAGAGACACAAAACAGCTGACTTTCCATGGGATAGAGACTCATAACAGCTGACTTTCCATGGGATAGAGACTCATAACAGCTGACTTTCCATGGGATAGAGACTCATAACAGCTGACTTTCCATGGGATAGAGACTCATAACAGCTGACTTTCCATGGGATAGAGACTCATAACAGCTGACTTTCCATGGGATAGAGACTCATAACAGCTGACTTTCCATGGGATAGAGACTCATAACAGCTGACTTTCCATGGGATAGAGACTCATAACAGCTGACTTTCCATGGGATAGAGACTCATAACAGCTGACTTTCCATGGGATAGAGACTCATAACAGCTGACTTTCCATGGGATATTGATAATCACTCATTGCCGATAATCGGAATGAGAGTTATTTGTTTTTGTTTTTATAATTTTGTGACAATAGAATGATTTAGCCACGTAGGAGGTCAGCACGACAGAAATGGGTAAGAACGCGCGTTTGTAAACATCCGGTGCGCTGATGCCGCAGGTTAGCGGTTCATCCCCTACACGTGACAGTTGGACTAAAATGTTGACCTCTCGTCCTTGATTTTGAGATGTAAATTACAAGGACCCGTGAAGTCGGTTTGGGTTCGCCTGATGGCGAGGGACAATATTAATAGGTAACGCTAATCCACACACAAAATTCAGTTAAGCACAGTTATAAGTAGGATTTATGGACTACGCTTGAGTTCAAAACGTGCGAGCGCACAAAACAAAATTTAGAAAAAAATTGGCCATGTTAAAAACATCACAGTGGCTTGGAAAGAAGTGTTGGAGGGAATGGTTCCCGGAAAAAGAGATAGGGCTGACAAGAATGAAGATGAACACATCGGTCATTGTAGATATCTTTGGCATGGCGGTGCATGAGGTAAGAGGCAACAGCAAGATACTGAGAAACTTTTCCATACCCGTAATGAGAGAGACTTTCTGCAAAAAAACTTTACTTCGCAAATGTAACCTCTTTTTCAAAACTGTCTCTTCAGTTTAAGAGTCCAGGCCACCCAGGTGTAGGAAACGTTTCTATAATTACTGTATTATCTTGTTCTAGTGGCAGCATTACTCCTGTTATCTCGGAGAACCGATTCATTCATAGATTGGGTGTTCTACATTTAGCTGGGATTAATAGCCAACATTTTTTACCCAATGCCTTCTGAATCCTTGAAACTATATATAATATCCCTCTGTGGTGAAGACGTAATCCCGCATTCCGCGTTCAAAACACAGATGCGGGCGATTCCGCAGCAGACCGCCTTCCTTTTGTTTTCATAAAAATGGTATGAATGTCGGTAGTTCAGAAAGCATATACAAACTACTGAACATAACGTTGCCGAGAAATCAAAAACATGCGGAAAATATTGGGTTGACTGCAACGTCTAGTAAAGGGTATGCATCAGCATTGACTTCCTTCCTTTTTATTTCGCACCCCGGAGTTCCCGTTTTATGTTATTAGTTTATGTATTTTGTGGTATTCGGATTACTGTTTCTCTCAGTTAAGTATCCTTGTTTTTTTCCGTATCTTATTCGTTGAGAAAGACTGTGGTTGAAATATTCTTTTGTATGTTTGTGATTTGTTTGATTGTCTAACTTCTCACTAGTATTTTATGTCCATAATGGATGTTAAAGGCAGAGGTAAAAAGTCCCAATGTGGATGTGGAAGGCAAGGGGTAACAACTACATAATCTTCCCAAGAATTCATTAGTATGCATATATCAGAATTAGTGACCAAGGACCGAGATTTGTGAAGAGAAATGAACGCCTACGCCAGCTGGCACGGCACATGATGATGAAGCTAATGGCATTTACTCGATATCAGTCGATCCTATTTTCGTTACGGTTTCGAAACGCGGCCGATGTTGTAACATTACTTATCTCCATTGACAGAATTCATCTGCTTCTCATTACTCCACCCACGCAGACCCTAGAGTATGTAACAGATATGTCTGTACACAATGCAATCAAGTTTATAATTGACTCAGATTACCATTTTCAATTTGTGTAAATTCCATCGTACACAACTGCCTTTGTTTATCGCGCAATATCTGTTATGTCGCTATGTCATTAACTTGATTATAGTATAACTACATAAATCCGTTCCCCCCCCCCCCCCCCCACTACTGTTTGGCTGTGAACTGTAGCGGAGGGGTAGAAAGGATTTAGTGGTGGTGGTGGGGGGGGGGGGGGAGGGATCTCCATGAAGAAGCTTTGGTTTCCAAAGGTTATGGGTTCGTTCTGGTACAATGTTATTCGGTTCACTGATGCAATGTTTTTCAGAGACCTATGGAGAACGTTACGGAAGCTACCGTGTTCGTGCTCTGTGCGACACTTTCTGTAGGTCTCTGGGTGGAAGAGACTGAGGCATTTCGGCTAACACCCGGTGCGACGTGGTCGAGATTCTGTAATCCCCTCTTTGAATTTTGATTAGTATGTTTAGCAACTAACTCAGCGCGTTTTATAAACACACATCACATAATTAGATAATGTTACGCCTCCAATTAAAGTATAAATACCTGTTGAATAAACAATGGATATTTCCATTGATTCAATGTGGCAACATTCTGTAAATAGTAGTTGATGCTTCTTTCAATCGCTTTGGAACGCTTATAGACATGAGAAAACAACATATGCATATATACCGTTTTTCGTTGTAAAGATAACAGTTTAAGAACGGATTAAAGATACGATAATCGACTTTATCGCAACGGGTGTCAACCCATACGGTTAGTTATTATTCATCAGAACGGCCTGCCGAAAGGTTTTCACGGAGCACGAACTCCGTAGTTACAGCGAAGACTTCAACGGGTACCTAAACAAAAACTTCACTCTTCAATGAAACGACAGATTTCCAAACTGAATCTGTGAAGCAGGTAGCTTGACCACTTAGCCAACTGGAAATAACTATATATGTTAATATCAATCAGTAAATGATAGCTAGTGTTTCTATCAGTCGCTATGAAACGACTCAAGCCGTGAAAACAATGAATGTGTATGCTGGAGTTTCGTTGCAGTTGTAACTATAAACAAGTAATGATCTAATTGTCACTGATTTCGATCGCGCAAAGCCGAAGATCGAAGTATACGATCAGATTCATAGCTTCTTGTTGAGTTATTTGGGTAAATCAATGGAATGTTTACAGCTATTTCTGTCCGTCCATCCGTCCGCCCGTCCGTCCGTCCGTCCTCCCGTCCGTCCGTCTGTCTTTCTGTCTGTCTGTCCGTCCGTCCGTCTGTCTGTCTGACTGTCTGTCTGTCTTCTAACTCTGCATGCCTACTTACAGGTCTGTGCATTTGCCTACCATACACGTCAGCTGGTCTGTGAGTCCTGTCCGTCGGTTCGTCCGTCCGTCCATACCAAGACTGCCTGAACGTCTTTCCGCATCTCTATCTACCTATCTAATTATCCCTCCATACAGACCTGATCAAAGTCTGGTGATCGTTTGAAACGGCGAATCATGGCAGACAATACGTATCGAAAGGGAACATCATAATGATGACGAGGATAACATATTTCTATCTATTCCTTTATTTGTCGATTCATGGATCCAACTGTCTCTCTCCCATCTCCCTCCCTCCCTCTCTCTCTCCATCCCCCTCTCTCTCCATCCCCCTCTCTCTCCCTCCCGCTCTCTCCCTCTCTTTACCTCCCCTCTCTCTTCCCCCCTCTCTCTCCCTCTCTCTTCCTCCCCCCTCTCTCCCTTCCTCTCTCTCCCTCCCTCTATCTAACTCCCTCTCTCCCCCTCTCTCTCCCTCCCTTTATCTCTGCCTCACTCTCTCTCCCTCACCCCTCTCTCCCTCTTTCTCTCTCCCTCTCTCTCACTCTGTCTATCTACCTGTATCTCAGCCTTTTGTTGTAAATGAATCAAGAATAAATTGTCCTAAAGCAGATTTCTGCTATGGATCTGTGATGTGGTAGCGCCGTCACATAGTTTAGGCCTGAGAGCAGGAAGAATTAAATGACCAGTCTGTCTGTCGTAGTAATCCGTTATTACTTTAGTGTCGTCCCTGGAGTGAGGGGAATCAACACCCACAATTTTTTTAACCCAATATTATGGTCCTTGAGAAACCACCAGAATCCGTCCACAAAAGTCCTTCAGTCTGTAGACACCTCTTTCTTACTCTCACTCACCCCTGGATCACGCCCCCTCTCATTCTTCCACAACACAACATACTCAACAACACTAGCTTTAACAAATAAATACAACAAATAATTTATTAAAGCAAAAAGTATGTGTGTGAGAAGTGTGTGTGTGTATAATGTGTAGAATGTGTGTCGAATATGCTAATGTGTATGTAGAATCAGACCCGTGAATCAGGAGCAAAGTTAGTGACATCACTGTGCTGAGCACACAACAGCACCAAGTATTCCGGACAGAAAACCTCACCAAGAAGATGTTTCTCCGGCCACGTGACGACTTTCTCCGATCACTCTCGAACAATCAGGACGCTGGTCATCAATGATAGACACTGTTCGATATTGGTCTTCACTCTAGCAAACACTGTGAATTTGCACTGTTCAATAATGTTTGTTGATTAGAGAATCTTTCCAATAACTTAAATGTCACATGGGAAAATATAACTGTTCATAAGTCACTGGTTATACGATTTTTCCCATATTAAAAAAAACAACAACCTATTAATGTTCCAAGTAGTTATGTATATTGGTATATGTGTTATTTATAGTGTTCTGAATCTTCGGTGATGTAGCATATCACTCAAGAAAAAAAATCACACATATGTTCATCAAGTCTTGCTCAGCAGAAGCCAGGTTTCTGCAGACCAACTAGGTTTGTGCCCAGTATACAAGCCTCTCAGTAACCTCTGTCTTCAATCCGTGAGCCATCACTTTCGATAACTTTGATACTAACTTCTTGGTAATATATCGTAGCATCATCAAGTGGAACCTGCAGAATAGAGAATCCCCTGGTGAGAGCAACTCAATTCTGACCTTAATTAGGTGAGCGTAGGCCGATAGCAGCACTCAGATCTATAACAGAGAATCGAACTCTGTTATACGGCCAAATAGCTCATCACATTGGTTTGAGACATGGAAACACAAGGAAAGATTAAAGTAAACAGGTAGAAACCCAGCAGATGCCCTACTGGAAGATCCTACCAATTCACATTCCCTTCATCCCTCCCAACAATCCTCAATCTCTCTAATTATTATCCCACTACATTGTCCTTAACTCCCTGAGTTAAATGATATATTACACAAGCTAGTTAAAGCTACACAATAGGCTACTAGTGCCGACGCTCCTATAATACTTGATATCATCGCACTTATAGAACATTCTATCACCGCACCTATAATAATTATATCACCGCACCTATAATACATTATATCACCGCACAGTACTGTACTCTATTCTTAATCATACTCTAAGTTAGACATGATTAATAGAATACCATAAGCCTATTCCAGTTGATGATTGAGACTATGCAATCACAGACTGGATCTATGTCCGCCGATAAATATCAACACTTTGACACTATAGTCTCTTTCAATTAAAACAACTCGGAATACTGCGCCGATCTTTAACACTTCAGAAATTTTGGTCAACTAACTCAACTTGTTTATCTCAACTGGTTTTAATTCAGGGCTTGAGTGACGTCACCAAATTGTATAGACGCATAGGCGTCGAGAAGTTGTTTTTCTCTTTATTTTTCCCAACTCAATGTGAACATCTGGCTGGTGTCCCCTTTCATCTGGGAAATTGTCTCTTGTCTGTGATCTAGAGAACCTTCTCCACATCACAAGACTCATCCGACGTCTGCCCAGACATTCCGTCTATCACTTCAAAGGCTGACTACCACGTTGCAGACGGATGGCGCGATTCTCCCGTCTCGAGCAACAACTTGTTAACAAAATGCAGACTGGGTGTAGACATTTGACGCGACTTATTTTGTTCCTCAGTCCCCTACTCATCAAAGGGTTGCCTGTTTTTGTAGACGAATGTCGGGTCTTTTTGTCATCGATCGAAACAATCAAGTATTTTCGCGACACTGTCTCTCGCAAGCGACGAGTCCAAGCGTTAAACACGCGTACTCATAACATGAAATCAAATCAAATCAAATCAAATCAACTTTATTAACATTATTTTATATATTTTATATTTTTATTTTTATATATTATTTTTAATATTAACATTAATAGCGCAGCCTGTTATAAACTTCGCTAGTGCGCGAATCATTTCTTCTTTTTTTTTTGGAGGTTAGCATGCTCGAATTGATAAGAACTTGTGTTTTTAAACATCCAGCATGCTGATGCCAAGGTAAGGGATTAAACCCCTACACCGGACAGCTGGACTAAAAGTGCTGACCACTCGTCCTTGACTTTGGGACGTAAATTCCAGGTACCTCTGAAGTCGTTGTGGGTTTGCCTGATGGCGAGGGACATTGTTAATAGGGACAACTAATCCACTTGAAAAATGTAATCCATCATTACAATAAGTAGTGTGTAATGACTACGTTTGAGTTCAAAGCGAGAGAGGGCAAAAAAATAATTATACCTTGTAGCCTATCTGCATTCGTAAATCTCTCACGCGTGTTACTTTTCTATTTGCCTTTCCTTCTCTGTATCAAAAATAGCAAGTAATTCATATGAACATGCCGTATATTTATTTAACTCCAGTGCTTGTAATAAATGCTCAATATTCTACAAAACAAGCAAGTGGTATTACCACCCCATCATTTGCGAAAAAGGAGAGATAAAAATAGCAGAAAACTACATCTTCACAAATGTGTAATTTGAAGAAGGTTATCAATAAAAAAAAAAAATAACAATAAAATATTCAAGAGAGTCAGGAAGAATTCAAAACAAATAATTGACCGTTGCTCGGATTCGAGTGAAACGATTAATTACAGAATACACTCAAAGAGAAACTTCAATGAGATGCATGAAAACCGAGAAACGAGGCTGAAAATCTCCCTGTGATTAGAAGATAGTGCTATTCTGAAATGCTAGCTGCGAATTGATCTTTGCTTTAACTCTGGGAATAAAAAGTACTCGAATTTTTGCAAACTTTTCGTTTGCAATCTCCTCTAACAGCGCCCTTCTTATCGCCTTAACATCTTTAATGACTCATTGCTTGTCATAGCGATTAGTAAATCGATTGCTATCGTTAATGATGAATGCATTGTCTTGTAGAAGGCAACTCACCTCATCAAGTATAGCTAGGTCCAAGGATTGTCTCAGCCTGACGAGAGGCGTAAAGGATTTATTCCACAAGCCTCAGACCATTATACCTACCTATTGACTGCACTTGACCTAATTGATACCTACTGTCGTCAGAAGAGAGTCTGTCCTTGGTCGTTGAAATGGATTGCAGCTGTGTTGTATTCTCGTAGAGTGGTTCTCTGGCTGGGTATATGGACCTATGAGCCATGTATCATAGCCCCTGGACTACCACAGGGGTCAGCAATTTCACTTGTACTTGTCAATGTGCATAAGAGCAATACTGCAAACCTCGAAGCACCAGGGACTGGCAAGATACTAACATTTTCAGATGATGTTCTCGCATACAGGCACCGAGGGACAGAAATCAAACAGCCCAGGAGCTGCAGGCGACAATGGACAAAGTGATGGATTGGTGTACGGAGATGAATACTGTCATTAATCCAGAAAAGGCATATGTCTTATGATGCTTTCTGGACAATAAAATTGTCAAAGCTGACCTCCCAAGCCTTACAATAAATAGTAAAAATGTGAATTGAGAAAGCAACCAGCACAAAACAAATCTATCCGACGAACAGAGCGGAACAAATAAAACCAGTAGGAATTATGACCAACAGAATCCACAGAACCAAGGCTCTCAACAATAACCACCGCTGACGAAGCAGGTTAGACGAGGCCGAATTTGGAATTTTTTTTTTCTTGAATTGGAATTGGAATTGAGAAAGCAGACTAGATTATTTGGAAATCACTTTTGATAGAAACCTGTCGCCAGATCCATGGCGAAGGCGTTACGGGCGCAGCTGGTAATCCCTCATACCGCATTCAAAACACAGGTGCGGGCGATTTGGCTGCAGACCGACTTGCGTTATCTTTGTTTATAAAATGGTATTGCTGCCGGTCGTTCAGAAATCAATGGCAAACTACTGAACGTAAACATTCCAAAAGATCACACACAGCCAAAAAATGATGGGGTTTACTGCGACGTCCTGTAAAAGGATATACAACTAACTAACTGTCCTTCAGGATCATGTTGAAGTGGTGGTAACAAAGTGTCAGAAGGGGCTCAGTGCATTGATGAGAATAGCAGCAAGGGACATGGAGCAGAACATGATATTCACTCTCTTTCAGCATTTGATCATTTCAATGGTAAAGTATGGACTAGGAATGCTCACTGTCTCAAAGAGTCAGCCAGTGAAACTAGAGCCCATACATAATGAAGCCAAGAGGGTGATTCTGGAATTTTCAAGGGACACCCCAATATGTGGGCTACATCCTGGCGTTGCCGACCTTTACAGACTCAAGGTTTTGCAGGCAAGGTCATACAACAAGGTAGTTGCTGACAAGGAACACCTCCTGCATAATTCCCCGGATGCAGTCAATGACCACAGACTGTTAAGTGAAAGATCATGCAAGGCTCAGGCAGAATATACCATCAGAGAAGTGCGCAACCTGAGAAGATTGGCAGAGGCAAGGAGTGGGTCTGAGTGTCGAATAGAAATTCAGTCTTGTGTGGGGTTATAATCACATTGGTCCGTGAGTGGAAGGAGTGGCCAGCAGGCAGCAATTAATTAATGACTACACTCGTCCTGGCGATGTGATTATTTGCACCGATGGCTCTGTGTTAAGATGCAATAAAAGTGCCTGGGGTTCGTAGCAAAAGCAAATGGCCAATGTTTAGTAAAGGAGATCTTGGCATATGACACCACAACTTCACGTCTGAGAATGGAGGTGGAGGCGGTTACTGCAGCCTTCCGCTGGTTAGAGAACGCATGTTGTGATTGTAACTGATTAACAAAGCATGCTGACAAAGATGAAGACTGACATGCTTCAGAGGTCGCGGGTTGTGAGCATTCGCGGCATCTTTTCTCCATGACAGTGGTGTGGTTGGAAGTGATTAGGTTGACAAATTGCTTTGTGTCACATCATTAAGGGGTGATTTCATGCATAAGGCAGATGTGGTGAAGGCTCTCTGGGAGCATGCGAATAGCGCAGAAGAACTAGAACTATTATGGTCTATGGAGAAATGCGGCAGCAATGCGTGGTCGGTGATTCTTAGTCGACAGTCGTCACTCACGGGTAAAGAAAGACGGACATATAATCAGATTACAGCGGGCACCATTAGTATTTGAACTCTTCGCTGGCTGTTGAAAATGAGTTAAGCGCTTAAGGGAGTGCCCCGAGTGCAATAATGCCTTTTCTTAACGCAACTCAACTCTACTAGAATGATAAGAAGACATTGAAGTCCCAATAACAGGACACATCTTTTGGGAATTGATTATGTATTAGTCGTACACAAGAAAGATAATACACAGCATATTTACACCAACCTATGCTACCAATCTCAAACATGGATATTATCCAAATCCCACTTACGCAAAATCAACACCTGCGAGATGAGACGCCTGAGAAGAGCTTGCATCTTAAAAATCCGAGACAGAGTAAGAAATGTTGTTATCAGACAAACAATGGGATCAACACCTTGTGCCACAATCATCGACAGACAGAAAATCAAATGGTTTGGTCATCTAGTGGGAATGCAATACGCACTAGCACTTTATCTAATTATGTAATGTATGTTATCGACGTTTAGGTTGTGTTGACCACGGAGCCTAGGTCAATGAAAGAAACATGCTCGCCTTGTACCGATAGACAAACATGCAGGCCTTTGCGCTGCAGACCGCTCCATTCAAAAACTATAAACAGTAGCCTGTCCTTTTCAGGGTATCGCAATCACCCCCAACTGCTATTGCTGTCTGTAATTTTGTAGGCAATGTTACGTTCAATGTTATGTTTGTCATTGCTTCCTGAGCGAGAAGTAAACATTTAAGTCAAACTGACCGGCGCGTGGAATGAACTCTCTACGTCGATGTCGGTAGAGGCAGTTTCAACCGCGCTAACCCTTTCAGCCACGCCAACGATATTTTAAACCATCCTAGAGGGCGAAAATCGCAGGCAAATGAGCAAAACTTGAGCACCAAAACAAGTGGACAAATAACACTTTGAGATGGACAAATAGCCTTCTGTGAAACTGTACACCCAAGGCTTGAGACAGGCAGTCTTGAGGAACCACTGCAGACAACCTGCATTATGGAGACAGCACTTGAATGATTGAGTATTGGATTTTTTGCCACGCTGCATACGTCACTAGAGTTAGCGAAAACTCGAGTAATTTTCAAAGGGTGTAGGGAATCTTTTCTTATTTGATGTCGGAAATAAAGGTTGAGGGTGAAGGCATCTGGTCACCTAATATCAATCAATGAGGTGTCGTCGTAACAGTGAAGGTTGGCTGTAATAGATCTCTAAGCCTCTATGTCTTTAGCTCTGCTTGTTCACTCTGAGAGCCTTTTGTTTGTTCATCTCCTGTTATCTCCCCACGTATATAGCTTTCAACTTCTTGTTGGCGTTTTTTTAATTTTTCCCTATATTATAGCATGTTTGTTAATTGGATTAATGTTGACGAACTATCTCACCTTTCCTTATTTATTTATTTCTTTACTTGTGTCTTTATTAATTTATTTAATTCACTTATTTATGTATTTATTTATAGTATCAGCTCTCTGTTTCTTTCCCAGCCTTCGTGAATGTCAGAATTTATTTGTTTTTGTTTCCATAACCCCCCCCCCCCCCCCCCCCCCCCACCCACCTTCTAGGTATTCACATTGCTAATTCAACTTTCTAACTGGCAGTTCACTGTCCAGGTTTATGTGTCGGTTATTAGTGTTGCTTATGTATAACACTGTACACATTTTTATTTGTATTGTATTACTTATTTCCCTAGATGTTCATATTTTCATATGTGTGACGGTTTTAGGACAGGTCAAATTCTAAAGATACTTTCCTAAAAATGCCCTGTCGTGCCATTGATCGACCTTAATTCTCAGCTGTGATCTAATTCAAGTCAAGTCTATTTTAGGATAATGCCTTGCAGACCGTGAAATACGTTTTGTGGTAAATGAAAAGTGACATTAGTTATCTGCAGACATAGATGGATCATTCCACAATTTAGAAAATCAAATTAAGATATGATGATATTCAGCTGGTAAATGCAATTCGTGGTTTTATTAAGCGGTGAAGAATTGCAATCATTTTAGCGAGAAAAAGTAAATTAAGGAAAACCTCAAAGTGGTAAATGGTTGAAATGTAAAGTGCATATGAAAACAACTTGTAACAGATATACACATTACCTAGCTAAAAATAGGCTAAATAATCATAGAATACGTGCATGCAGATCATTAGCCCAGGGATCAAAAATACATAATGAAATGTGTGCACTAAGAATAGCTACCAAAATAAATTGACTACATACAGAGAGCTAACCTAGGAATAATCGAATTTTCAAACACAAAATAGCAAACAGTGAAATCCAGACGAGTAACAGAGATAACTGACACACGTTTAGTGAACTTAACCTTGTAGCTGTTTTCGCAATGGTGAAGCAGGTGGAAGCTAAGTATATAAATAGATATAAGACATAATGCCAAGTCTCTTATCTCAACGAACCATTATCACCACCTCAGTGATCTACACCAGCGGCAGTGGTGGCGGAGGTTGTATAAACAACACCCTCTACATCAACATCAGTCACTGTCATCTTTGCTCCAAAGATAAACTGTAACTAACATGCGACCACTATTGCTCCATCTCCTTACAGTTCTGTCACATCGAACCGGTTGTACGTCGTCTCTGGATATTCCCAACTTCTAGTGGTATCTTTCCCCATTCAAGCTTGTATAATATTCACAGTAATGTATTTCTTGAGTGAATTTAAACAACGAAACCACAAACAAAATATTACACGATTTATTGTCTGACATATTTCGCTGCACATCTTCAGGCGTATACTACAGAGTTATAATTCATGTGACGTGAATACATGAATACTACTTCAGTTGACACAATTAAAACACATAGTCACAGGTATTGTTCAACTGTAGAACACATGTAAATTTTAAATTTAACACGAACTCTTTCTGTTTGCACAAGACCCAATGGAAGCGCCTAATTGCTAAGTCCTCACTATATTTAAGCAATCGGTTATTATTTGTGCAAGGAGTTTGAGGAACGGCTGGCCGAGTGGCGAGCATTCCAGATTCTCTTTCTGGAGATCCGGGTTCAAATCCTCGGTAAGGTGAGGGGTGTTTTTATTATTTTTTTTTTTTGTGGAATGGATTATTGGAAACACTTTTTCATTGTTTACGCTATGCCCATGTCTTATGAGTTATTGAGAAATCGACGAGGATGACGTTTTATAGCCTTTCGACTACACAAGGATTCGCGAAGACTGATTAAATTTGGTCACCTAATATTAATGAATGAAGTGTCGTCTAAGAAATACATTGTTTTGAACTCAATAAATAGTCACTCAATACGGGCACTCCCCCACCGTTTATGCCCCACCTCGACACCACAAGGTACAAAAGAAACGAGATAAGATGAGATGAAATGAGATGAGATATAATCATTGATACCAGTCTTCTTTCTATGTGTAATTTGTAAAATCATTCTGGCTATTTATATAACTACAGTATATTTCCTCAGAATCTGACCTAATTAATAAAAGCTTTCTACATTCACAAATGCACTAATAACTCTGTTATAATTTGATTCTCGCAGTGCAAGAGTTAAAATTCCTTATCCATTTATATACCCCTGGTGGGGCAGCCAGAGGTTTCCAGCCAACATAATTGTAGTTAAGAATGAATCTCGGCCGTAGCAATCAGTCTATGTAAACCAGTAACTTGAAATAGACTTAGGAAACATCATTTATGCATTCCACTGACCTGGTTTCTTTTTGCAGCCTTGGCATTTATGTATTAGTTAGGAAGAACTTGGAACTAATGAGATCTGGTTCCTGAGACGAATTTTTGAAACACTAAGGCTGCCAGAGTAGGTAACAGCAGTTGCCTAGAAGAGGCTAGTGAAAATTGAACATTATATACATCTAATAGAAAGAGAAGGCAAGCATTCTTTGCTCATATAGTAAAAAAAATAGGCATTAGAAAACACCACGACGACTGTAAATATCAATGGGAGAAGAGACAGAGGAAGACTGTCATAATTGATGATAGATGGACTGAAACGATGGTATTGATGGATATCATCAGCAGAGCTAATACTGAACACCAACGAGCGAGATCTGTGGCGAGACATGAGCGTCTACGCCAGATGGCATGGCACACGATGGTGCTGAGGATTTTATACTCACACATTCATCACCTAATGAGAGGGTTGTGATTCTGTGATGTCGTTTTTTTCTGATAAGTCGCCCCTGGCACCTTAATTGCCCCCTAGCAGTTACAACGAATTTGTAACTTAATACCCCCAGAGGTTATAGGTGATTTGACATCTCCATAATGTGAAAATCTATCCCGACGCGTAAGATGCCAGTCTCCAGCTCAAGATTCACAAGGCATAAATTTCTTACTGAAGATACGCAAAGTATAAGTTTTTAATTGAAGATACTCATGGAGTCAGTGTCTAAACGAAGAAACATAACGTATTGGATTCTAACTTTAGGTACACAATTCGTCAGTATCTAATCGAAGACATGACGTTTCTGACTTTAGATACACAATGCGACAGTTTCAAACTAAGATACTCAATGATCAGTTTCTACCACAAGACACACAAAGCACCAGTTTTAACTGAAGATGTACGAAATGTAACTAGCTCTGTGGCGACGGAGATACGGTGGCAATTCGTAATCCCACATACCACATTCAAAACACAGCTGCGGACCGTTTTGTGTAATTTTCATACAATGGTATGCGTACCGGTCATCCCAGAAAGCAATGGCAAACTACTGAATGTAATCACAGTCAGCCAAAACATGCTGGGGTTGACCGCGGCGACCTGAATAGGATATGCAACTAACATTTGTAACACGATGCATCAGTTCCTAACTAAAGATACAAAAGAATGCTATGATGTCGGTTCCTAAATCAATCAATCAATCAATCAGATACACAAGAAATAAGTTTCTAACTGAAGAAATACGAGGCACGTGTTTTTAACTGAAAATACACAACGCCGCATGTTCTAATTCAAGAAACATAAGGCATCATTTAAAATTACGATTTTCAATGATAAGTTTCTGACTGAAAACATTTGATGCATCTGCTTCTAACGCAAAATACACAAAGCGAAATTGTTAAACTAAGATACACAAGTCGTCAGATTTTAACACAGAATACAAAAGGAATCAGTTCTAGCCGAGAAAACACAATTCGTTAGTTTCTAGCTCAAAATACTGGAGACTTCAGTTTCTAACTCATAACACTCAAGGTGTGACTTTGTAACTCAAGAAGTGTCAGTTTCTAATCAAGTTGACGATGATGATTTTACATAATAGAAGAATCCATTAATATCGTACTCTGTACTTATCAGTGTATGGAACAAGAGTGCTTAACAGGAAGACCCTTGGCGCACTGAGCTTGGTGGAAATACCGCGACCTTGTAAAATAATAAAGGTAGATCGAGCCCGTCCTGTTGTTCGGATGAAAGTCATGGGCACTTAGCAGAGACATGAGTAATTATGTAGAAGTTGCGGTGATGTGGTATTAAAGAAGAATGATCAGAACACCGTAGACAGATAGGAAAAAATAATGAAGAAATGTTGAAAGAAGTTAACTCACACAGAGAACTTGATATCATCTTCAGAAGTGGACAATTCACGTTATTTTGGCATGCCAGAAGGAGAAGGCTGGGATACGTTGTGATAACGGGAAGCTAAAAGAGAGGAGAGGAAGGGGGACACCATGAGAAAATATGCTGGACAATTTGGCATCATGTCATTCGAAACAGCGGTATCTGAAATAATTGACTGTACATGAGACAGAAGGCTGCGAGCCAAGATGATAAACAACGCTTTACGATATTGCGTTTTAGAAAAAGAAGTCCGTTCCACTACTGCTTTGGCACCATTTCAATATATATATATATATATATATATGCCGGTCTCTCTGGCCGAGAGGTTACAACACTTTCTCCGTAATCCCGTTTATCACGCAGAGTCTCGTAGCGGACGAGAGCTGGGAGCGGTTCGACCCCCGCTGGTGACTTTGCGGGATAACTGAGCCGGCCGCTCAGAAAGCAATGGCAAACTAATGAGCGTAATCTTGCCAAGAAATCAACAGACAGCTGAAAGATGCTGCTGTTGACAGCGATGTCCTGTAAAGGATATGCGGGGAATATACATATATATACATATATAAAAGGCTATAAAGAGTAACTTTTGCCAGTAGTGTATTGTTGAATACTTTCTGGCTGAGCTATGTTACTAGCCATGGTTTCTCGTGGGATGATCATTCTCCAGGAAAGCGTTGAAAGCTTGCGTCGGACACGTACACAAACGAAATCCTGAATCGATTCAGATACAGACTAGGCTGCTACGAAATACGTGTGATCGAAGCACGACAAAGGTGTCTGATTGTTGTACGCCCGGGATGTGTTGATGGCTGCCTCTACAACAATTCATAACCAGATTTATCTAGAGTTTTAATAACACTGAGGTGGATATTTTCTTGAACATATTCAGTGCGCACACAAAACGCATATTTGGAACTAGCAAAAATGGATGGCGGGAAAATGGTTGTAGGGGTGTGTCACAGTTATGACTTAAAATCTGTTACTATGGTAGCTGAAAAGGTCAGTTCCGTGGCGAAGGTGTTACTGTCGCAGTTCGTGATCCCGCACACCCGCGTTCGAAATAGGCTGAGGGCGAGTTGTCAGCAGACCGCATTGCGTTGTGTATTTTTTAAACGAAATGGTATGGGTTCCAATGGCAAACTTTTTGTTTGTTTGTTTTCGCAAATCCTTTTACAGGACATTGCAGTCAACAGCAGCATTTTTCAGCTGCTGTTGATGTCTTGGCAAGATTTAAGTTCAGTAATTTACCACTGATTTCTGAACGACCGGTTCACATACCTCAGTAAGTAACCAGTGCAACGCGAACGGCTGCCGAATCTCGCCCAGCTGTGTTTCGTACGTGAGTATACGGCATTACGAACAGCGTCCACAACTCCTTCGTCAGCGAGACCGGCAATGGAACACTACTGAACGTAAACTTGCCAAGAGAACACAACAGCTAAAAAAAGAAAATGATGGTGTTGACTGCGACGTCCTGTAAAGGGTATACAACTAACTTTTAGCTGACATATATTTTATATCAAATTAAACGGTTTGCATACGAAAACTACTATATATAAGCCCCTGGCACTGGCAAAAGTCGTTTAAGGCGGTTCATTATCCCATGGCACTTCATCGTTATCTTCCCATTGGTATCGCTGTCTACCTTTTGCGTTCTTGCCTTCACCCTTATCCTCCAGTATGGTTTTTATAAGAGTGTTATGTGTTTTAATGTGGCCAAACTGTTTCACTTGCCTTTTTTAAACTTCTTTCATTAACTCTCTTTTACACTGAAATCAACACGCCCTAGTGTAATCCGTCGGTAGAGATTACAGAATGCCAATCGGTAAGGCATTTTATGATGAATCCAATCAGTCCATAAGAATGTAAAAGTAGTTGATCATTGTAATCTAATCATTTAATCAAAATATAAGAGTGTTGTGTTTCCGTTGTAATTCAATCAACTGCTAACCAAAAGATATGTATGTATGTATATATATATATATATATATATATATATATATATATATATATATATATATATATATATATATATACGTGTGTGTGTGTGTGTGTGTGTGTGTGTGTGTGTGTGCGGGGGAGGGGGGAGAAGGGATATCCTATCACACAGAAAGAATGCAGACAATAATGATCCTGGATGCCATGCTCAACACACACTGATCAATTGACGGCCACTGTCTGAACGGCAGTACTTTATCTTCGTTGGTCATTATGCTCTGTTGCCTCGCAAAGAATCTCTGCTGCCGTCTTTACAACCACGACAGTTTAAATTTCAAGTAGCTTTGGCTACTTCCTGAATCAGTAAGCCACCGCCGCAAACCCAGTATCACGTCTGCCATTATGTGGAGTAGTTTGGGTATTTCCACATACCAGACACGACATGCGATCTGAAATCAAACTGGTGTTTCTTTTGTCTTTAACGCAGCCCCCGCACTGAGTTGTTGCAGAGGATAACGACCCATAATCCAAGTGTCTGTGGACATATAGCATGGCATCACGTTGTTATTTGACCTTTGGTGAAAGCAATTTTATGATGACTATCCTGGAAAAGAAGAAATAATCCTTTCTACCGAATCCCGGGGTGTCCGGATATAAATGTGTAATACAGGTGAAATGGATATGAGACAGAAGCAAAGCGATCATGGAAGGAAAGGAGGAAGGCATGATGAATAGAAATAGGGTGAAAATAAAAGAAGAACTAGGAAAATTGTAAGGGAAGGAAAGAAGGCATGAAAGAAGGTATTAAGGAAAGCCGCGAAGGTTTAAACATAGTTCTTATAAATATGTAGAACCGCAATACTGCTATGTTATCTCAGTTTTAACTGTAGATTCACTACAGTGTTCTGTTGATCTCATTTTATACATGCAGAATTGTTTGTTTGTTATATTGATCTCTTGGTACATAACTTGATAAACAGATAACCATACTCGTTTGATGAACTTGTTCCGAAATTGAGCCGAACTAAGGTAATAAATAACTATTGTGCTCCCACCAGTCTTCTGCGCTGTGAATCGTACTGGGTAAATTGTGCTAACTCCTTAATTGTATAGATAAGTTGACACCTAACTGATGAAGAGGTCACTATAAGATCGGCAAGCTTTATTTCCCACAACATTTCATGGTACCTAATTTAGACTGAGTCGACCAGGGAGTCCAATGATGCATTAATAAAAGCACATTTTGCATCCAAGTAAATGACCCATAACATTCAACATAACTTCGTGGCATTTTTCCCACGGCAAGGACCTAATCTTAAATAACCTTTGCACTGGCTCTGTTTCTCTCCCCCTCTTCTCTCTCTCTCTCTCTCTCTCTCTCTCTCTCTCTCTCTCACACACACACACACACACACACTCACTCTCTCTCATACACACACACACTCTCTCTCTCCCCCCCTCTCTCTCTCACACACACACACTCTCTCTCTCACACACACACACACTCTCTCTCACACACACACTCTCTCTCTCTCACACACACACACTCTCTCTCTCACACACACACACACTCTCTCTCTCTCACTGTCTCTCTCTCTCACACACACACCCACACTCTCTCTCTCTCTCTATCTCTCTCTCTCTCTCTCTCTCTCTCTCTCCTAATCAACCCACGATATCTGTCTTATCTACTGACCCTGCTGGAGCTGTCAGGCAGCGCTGCCTTATTTCCATGTTGCTTTCCCCCAGATTCGCAATTACTTCTCCCGTTACAGCAACGTGCAAATCTGGCTATCCTGGGCTGTGGAATTCCATCTCCCTTTTAATTTATTATAGTTTTTGGGAGTCATGTCGGGATCGTATAGGTGTAACATCGCATCCTGCTGCCCTGAGATTAACAAGAAAAAGCAAAAACAATAAAAAGTAAGTAAACTGCCGACCGACGAGCTTGCCTTAGGTGCATAAAGCGTTAAGTTCTTTGTCACATATTTTCATAGACCCATCGGCTCGCGTTGGGTGATGTGATCAGCACTTTCCGTACCGCCTTTACTTCTGAAGACATGTTCTGGTACAGCCCAAATGAACTTGAAAAAAAAATACTCCCCCATGTGAAGTGAAAGCAATGACCATAGGGCCTGCAGGCTAGGCCCTATGCACTACGCCACGGTGAATCCTGTTGTATTATACATTAGTTTGTTGCATGTCATTCACAAAATGTTGCAATTCAACCCCAGCATTTATTGGCAGTTTGTGATTTTACTAGGCAATGGTAGTTCAGTAGTTTGTCATTGCCTTCTGAACGACCGACGCCTCACGCCATCGATATCCAAACAAAGCGATCTGCTTCCAAAAAATATAGACATTCACGAGATTCACAGACAACAGTACGGTCTTCGACAGTGTTCAGTATAGAAATCGTAGAACATCATGAGAAATATGGGGTTTGCGGTAAATTTAATCCACTACACTGAAAAACTGTGTATCAGGAATGACAAGCAGCGGTGAAAATTTAAATTTATGTCCAAAATACGGAAGTGGGGTAATATATTTTGGCACACTCTGTGGCGATGTCAACAAGCTCAGATTGACTCGGCTTTCTTTAGATATACTCATTTATTCATTTGGACGTATGGAGGTGTAGGAATAATAGTAAGAAGAAGAAGAAGAAGAAGAAGAAGAAGAAGAAGAAGAAGAAGAAGAAGAAGAAGAAGAAGAAGAAGAAGAAGAGAAGAAGAAGAAGAAGAAGAAGATCGAACATACGAACGAACGAACGAAAGAACAAACAAACGAGCGAATTTCATTTTCAAAGGATCCCAAAATCGAAGAAGAAAAAGAGGAAGAAAGCAGCTTTTTATATTTCCTCTGTGTCTCATTGTCTTTCGTGTTCATATATTGTCTTCTTATTATCATTAGTGTTGAAGATATGAATTTTATATCCTTTCACCAACCTCTA
This sequence comes from Cepaea nemoralis, assembly GCA_014155875.1. Taxonomy (NCBI): domain Eukaryota; kingdom Metazoa; phylum Mollusca; class Gastropoda; order Stylommatophora; family Helicidae; genus Cepaea; species Cepaea nemoralis. Next base: position 90,261 of record JACEFZ010016092.1, read on the forward strand.
GGCTACCAACATTCCTTTAGTATGGCAGCATGTTGCTTTTGTTCAGTCTAGTGTTTACGAGCGCTTCATGTCCTGGGAAAGGTGGATTTGTGATGTTCCTATAACGTTCTAACTGTGGGATTTCACTTTGGACATTTTCAAGTGAATTCACAGGCCTTGGTTTAGGGCACATGTTCGAACGCAAGGCCCGGGGGCCACATCCGGCCCGGCGTACAATCATATCAGGCCCGAGAGGTCTCAACCGACGTACAAATATATTCAGCCCGAGAGAGAATTTTAGGCAAAAATATTTTTAATGGTCACGATATGTAATGCAAATTAAATTCCGTAACTAGCAGCCTTGCCGAATGATAGGCTATCTGAGAGCGTTCTCGCTTCGATCAGAAAAGCGAAAATAAAAGTTGTGTAGTGAATGGATGTTCGTCGTTATAGTGACCTAGAAACGTTCAGTTGCTTGTTTTGGATAGGCTCATAAGAAATGAAAGTAGGGTAGTGCCCGGATAATACATCACCCTTTTCCCGCTACGGCTAACCCGAATTCAGTCAAGCGTCTGTTGGTAGATGTACAATCTTTTTTTTTTTTAAATGACCAAGAGAAAATTTATTTCTAAAAACAGGGCCTTTCAAAGCCGCTGTGAGGCTGAATACATGTTTAATGATATTGGTGGTAAACCTGTGTGTCTAATTTGTGGAGATAATGTGCTGTGATCAAAGAATATAATCTGAGACGACACTACGAGACTAAAAATCAAGATAAGTTAAACAGCCTGAATGCAGAGCAGAAGCTACAGAAGGTAGATGCATTGAAAAGGCATATAATATCACAGCAGATGTATTTCACCAAAGCAAAATCACAAACTGAAGCTGCTGTGAAAGCAAGATTTATTGTGGCGGAGAAGATCGCAAAATCAGACCGACCATTTACAGATGGAGATTTTCTGAAGCACTGCATGATGAATGTGTGACGTCTTCTGTTCAGACAAAAAGCAGATGTTTGAAAAGGTAAGCCTAAGCAGAAATATGGTTGTTCTTTGGGTTTGTGAGATGGCACTGATGTGAAAACACAGCTGATCGAAAAAGACAAAGACTTTGTTGCATTCTCCCTTGCTGTCGATAAAAGTAAAGATACGACTGACACTGCACAGTTCGCCATCTTCATCCGTGGGGTGGACTCCAATTTGAAGGTTACAGAAGAAATATTGGACATGAAATCCATGCATGTGACAAAGACAGGAAAAGACATTTTTGACAACGTATGTCAAAGTTTACCCAACAAGAACCTGCCTTGGGACAAACTCGTTGGACTGACAACAGATGGAGCGCCGGCGATGTGTGGAGAAAAAAGTGAACTAGTTGGAAGGATGCGGTTAAAGATGCAGGAGAACTGTACTGGTGAATTGATAACATAACTTCAAGCATCGTGCTCTGACAAATTGACATAAGAGTGAAAATGTGTATACCAATGATGGTTTATTATTAAAACATTTTTCTGTTTTAATTTATATTAATGTTTTAAGGTTTAATTTTCGGCTTATTGAATGTTTATCCTGTTCGATCAGCAACCTTACGTGTGATTTTAGTTTTGGCCCGCTGAGCGATTGAATTTGACACCCCTGCTTTAGGGTAACAAAAAGGGAAATAATTTGAGATCACGTTCTTAACACGGATTAAAGTGGCTTCATCAATTTTACAAGGATTTTGATGTTTATAGAAAGGATATTATCTTTATTTTCTTGATTCCACTAATTTCCCCCTTATACTCTGCTCTTATTACGCCTATGGTTGATCTTTATTTTTGGTTTTAATTATTATTTATCTGCCTTTGTATTAAATCTCAAGATTAACTTGTTTCTCACGTCTTATATTAATTATTTGATTTACAGAGTAATTTCTAGAGTTTTATTATGTGTCCTGTGCTTATTAAATTTAATAATTTGTTTTAAAGTATGGTTTTGCACAGCTATTTCTTCCCGGATTAACATTTATAAGCGACAACATACATTCTATCCTCTATATTGCCCATATCTAACCATATGTATGATCTCAACATTGCCAAACATGAACGCTGTTCAAATGGCCAGGAATTAATCACATCGAGATAAGATGCCTGCTTCACAATTTATCTAATTAGTTTACTGTTTTCATCTCTTCTTGTAGGACTTACTCACTGGTTTTTTTTTTTTTTGTCTGTCCATGTTATTATTTGCATCTTCATAAGAGTAGATAATGTATCTAATGTATGCACAGCTGTATGAAACCGGACGTTGTCGTGCAGCAACATAATAACTTTTAGGAGAGGTCCCTGGCGTTTCGATCCTATCGTGGGCTTCAGTTTGTTCACTAGCATGCCACTGTATAGAATGCTAGTCAGAAGTTTACCTCTTCCCTGGAAATGCACCAGTAATGGGCCCTTGGTCATAATTAATTTTCGAGCGGATTCCTACGGCTTGAAGTTTCTTCTGTTTTAGAATCATTCTGCGCATTCATGAACTATCCCCTGACTAAAACAACTGTCTGCATAGTTTACCGTCATTATTCTGTAGATTTCACAAGGTTTCACACCCACTGACCACACACACACACACACACACGCACGCACGCACGCACGCACACACGTACCCACGCACGCACGCACTCACACACACACACACACAGAGAAAGAACCACTAACGCACCGATATTCTTCCACGATGTAAGTCGATCGCCGAGCAGCCATTTTGTAATCGTTATTGCCCATATGAGAAGTATTGCTTAAGAGCCAGTTTGGGTCTTGAGATTAGATGTTCAGATGTCCATACTCTTCTATGCACTTTATAATAAAATTCATGCTACTTGATATTTTCCCTCCTACTATAATAAGTATAATACAATGATTTGCCCAGCTATCTTTCCCCTCTGTTGATCTATTCCTCATGTGTGTACTGGGAAAGTACTCCGCCCCTACTGGATTTTAAACTCTCACTGACTGACTGACTGACTGCCTGCTAACAGACTGACTGACTGACTGACTGACTGACTGACTGCCTGCTAACAGACTGACTGCCTGCGTGCTTGCCTGACGGTGGATGGATTGATGGTTGTATGCGTGTGTAAATGTGAGGGTGTGTGTTATCTGCCTGTATGTCAGTCTGTTTACCACTGTGTGTGTGGTGGGTCGGTCGGTCGGTGTGCGTGCGATCATGTATGCTTATGAACATGCAAACACACACACACACACACACACACACACACACACACACACACACACACACACACACACACACATTACATCACTTCTCCTTGTTTTCAGGGGTCTTTATATGTTTGTTCAGATTTTGATGTAATCTTTTCTGGGATGTTGTTGTTGTCGTTTTTTTTTTGCCTTCTTGATCCTCTCATTTTTCTCCACTACCATAATTACAGATTACGATACATTTTTGGTTTTTAAATATCTTTCCAAACTCGGCCTGAGAAATCTCTCTTCTATGTAGCTATTTTGGTTTTGAATCCCAATCTACTTCTGTGTCATATTACATCACCCTGTTCAGATATCTTTACTACCTTAACTCCTTGTGTTTAGCAGCTATTGCATAAAACGCCTTTACTATTTTGTTTAAAAATATTTTTTAAACTCATTCTTTCCCAGAACTTGCCTACAACATATCTACTAGTTGTTTCATTTTATAAAACTCTTTTTTTGTGCAACAGATCTAAAACCATGTACTATTTCTTTGTTGTTTATTTTTAAATTCGTTATTGCCCACAAAACAGACCTCAGACGCCTCTACCAGTTATTTATGTTTGAACCTCTTACATATGATATTACATAAGAAACTTCTGCAGGTATTTTTTCCTCTCCTTTCTTCCCAGCAACAGACCTAAAACGCCCCTATCATTTGTTTTTTTTTTAAAGTCTCCACCAATTGTTGAATTTTAGTCTATACCAGTTGTTTGTTTGTATGTCTGTTTAGCCTCTACCAGATGTTTGTTTTTAACCTATACCAGTTGTTTGTATTTTAGCGCCTCCTATTCCAGGATATTACCCCAAAAACGCCTCTACCAGTGATTTGATTGTTTACCCCTTCTTTTCCAGAATTTATCAACAACGCTGTGTCAGTTGTTAATGTTTTAACAGGTTCTTTCCCAGGGAGTTAATACTTTATATCCTTCTGACCCAGACATATGTTAACGTGAACAACTTGACAACTGTTTACGTCGTACGTAGCTAAGTTTTATATGAATTTCTAAATCCCAAGAGCGACATAACATTTTAAAAATATCCCATGCATGTTGAAAATACCATGTAGTGCTAAGAAGAGTGCATTGAAGCTCTTCAGGGGGGCTAATTAGTAAAAACAAATAATTATTCATATTAGCTTGACAGAGACGTTGATACGGATATAGAGAAGAGAGTGGGATTTGTTCACCGTGTATGGGGGTGGGGAGGGAAGCTGGCGCTTCGTGGGAATCGCAATGAGATAACCTGATAGTAGTATAACTATGGGATCTTTCACTTGAACCACAGGCGAAGAGGAAAAGATGGAGATCTGATGACACAATGAGAAGGGAATTGGAGACAGATGAATGGTGTGTGGGGGATACATGTAGGGGGCTGCGGTAGATAGCGAAAGACAGGGCGGTTTGGCGCGAGATGGGTGAGGGGTAGTGCATATAATGAGAAGACGAACTAAAGAACCAACATGTATCAATAACTACTAAGAGAGCACGTTGCAACACAGTCTTCCTACCAACTCTATGTTATCAATGCCAAACCTGGACAATGACAGAAAAAGAGAAAAGAAAAATCACAACAACAGAAATGAGATTCCTGAGAAGAATACTCAATGTATCAAGAAGAGATAAGATCAGAAATGAAGAAATAAGGACTTAAGTTTGGGTTATAGCTGCACTAGATTTTATTAGAAGGCAGCAAGTCAAATGGTTTGGCCATGCGAGTACTGCGTAGTTACCAACTATCAGTATACCACAACAAGCAATGATGTACAGACCAGAGGGAAGCAGAGGAAGAGGCCGACCACGTAAACGATGGACGCAGGGAATAACAGAGTCCATGGGAATATCGATACATGAAGCCCATAAGCGGGCATTCTCTCGCTGTTTATACTTCACCTCGACACCGCAAGGTACAATGTGGAACATGATGAGATGAGATGAGGGAAGACGAGGAAGGATGGATCGCAAGTGCTTCTGAAGGACTTGTATGTCCATGGAGTTCCAAGAAGACAAATATCAAGTTAAAACTTCGCGAAGGCAAATAATTATCCGGATAAGATGGAGATAAAGATAATTCCATGGCACAGCTGCCGTTGGCGGGTTGGGTGGCTGGTTAAATTGTAGGTTAATTGGTTGGTGTGTTGTTGGTTGGTTGATTGGTAGTTTGGTTCGTGGTGACATTTTATCGTGGTGGAGTTTTATCTCAATTGGGCAAGTCACCATGGCGGAATGAATAAGAACACTCGTTCTTAATCATGCTTTGTGATAGTGCCGGGGTAGCGGGTTCAAATAGTACACCGGGCAGTTAGATTAAAATATTGTCTTTGTCACGTCCTCGACTTGGGGATGTAGATTACAAGAACCTCTCGCTTGATTTTGAAGGACACTGGAATTAACATAGCTAATCCACACGCAAAAATCAGCCCAGTGTATTTATCTTATGCATATAATAATGTGTCTTTACGAATTTTTAACTTGTTATTTGTCTTCTTGAGATTTACGATCTCTCCTACGTCGTTTTCCATTATACGCATTACCCCTCACCCAACTCGCACCAAACCGTCCTGTCTGTTGCTATCTTTCGCAGCTCCGTACATGTATTTCCCACATTTCCTTTATCTATCTCCTATTGTCTTCTCAATGTGTCATCAAATCTCCCTCTTTTCCTCTTTCCTTGTGGTTTAAGTGAAGGAGTGAAAAGCGAGCGAGCGTTAAATAAAATAAACAAACATCTATGAAGGTGCTTCATATGAACACCTTAAACGTGTGATAGCCATTATAATAACCATGTCATTGTCTTGTAACCTGTCAATATTGTTGCTAAGGATGTCAAAAGTGTTGAGTATGTGACATTATGGTGAAGACGAACACGGTGACGTTATTAGGGCAGTTTAAAGATGGCCGCATCACTTTTGAAAAGCACTAAAGAGGAGCAGCGTTATGTTTTCGTTTTTTTTTTTTTTAAATAAGTGAAATAGATATTTATCCCGAACCAGTAGTAAAGAAGACTTGTGTCTATTGGGGTGAGGTTAGTGTGGAGATATTTATCCCGACCCAGTACTAATGAAGACGTGTATCTATTGGGGTGAGGTTTGTGTGGAGATAGTTATCCCGACCCAGTACTAAAGAAGACTTGTATCTATTGCGGTGAGGTTTGTGTGGCGATAGTTATCCCGACCCAGTACAAAAGAAGACTTGTATCCATTGGAATTAGATTAGTGTGGAGATAGTTATCCCGACCCAGTACTAAAGAAGACTTGCATCTATTGGAATGAGATTAGCGTGGAGATAGTTATCCCGACCCAGTACTAAAGAAGACTTGTATCTATTGCGGTGAGGTTTGTGCGGAGATAGTTATCCTGACCCAGCATAAAAGCACCATTGCCACAGGGACTGTGATGTACAGCTCTCCTTTGTCTTTCGAAGGCCAGAAACCCGCGAGATGTGCAAGTTTGTTGCATAGCCTTTACTAGACTTCGCAGTCAACCCTAGAATATTTTGGCTGTTTGTTATTTCTGGAGAATTTTACTTTCAGTAGCTTGCCGTTGCTTTCTGAACGACCGGCACGCATACCATTTTATGAAAACCAATCAAGTGATTGTGTACTATGTCTGGTCCAAACATACTTCTTGTTTGCCATTGAATCACCTAATATGTAACCAGGACATAATTCATAGTAGTACACATGGACTGGCTTGGATGCGGTTGGCGAAGTTTCCTCCAGAGATTTAGGTATTTCATTATAAATAGAATCAATCAAATTAAGTCAATGGAAACCGCCAGGATGTGGAGTTACAACTTAAGGAAAACTCATTGCTGTTAGCAACATTTATAATTGATTTTTAGCGGGCAGTGAGTGGGATTTATAAGCAATCAAGTTTAGGATTCTTGCTAACACAATTGCTGCAATTAACCTGGCCGCGCTGCGCAGAGATGAACACTGATAAAGATAAAATACGATTTGATCAGTGCGGCAGATTTTTAAGTTAGGTTCGTTTGTCGGCCAAAGTAATCGACGGATACTTTCCAGATCGTATTGGTGGTGCTGGATACAGCCAATAAAGATGCAGATGCACATGGGTTATCAAATATTGGTTCAATGTTGCAAGTTGGAATTTGGGTTGGCTTTCCAAATGGTGGTCATGGGTTCCATTCTGAATGAGGCAGGATGTTTAAATTTGAAGCGGATGGCAAGTTGGACACAGCTTAAAGTGGGTGCCATGACATCGTTTGGTAAGTAAAGGCTGCCAGAGTGATATTGATCATGTAACAAACCTTGTGCCAATTAATCTATGTGATACTAACCATGTACCACACCTTGTGTCAATTAATCGATGTTATAGTAACCATGTAACACACCTTGTGCCAATTAATCTATGTGATACTAACCATGTAACACACCTTGTGCCAATTAATATACGTAACACTAACCATGTAAAATACCTTGTATCAATTAATCCATGTGATACTAACCATGAAACACACATTTTATCAATTAATCTATGTGATTATAACCCTGTAATGCACCTTGTGTCAATTCATGTATTTGATACTAACCATGAAACACACCTTGTATCAATTATTCTTTGTGATACTGACCTTGTAACACACCTTGTGCCAATTAGTCTATGTGATACTGACCATGTAACACATCTTGTGCCAATTAATCTATGTGATACTGACCATGTAACACATCTTGTGCCAATTAATCTATGTGATACTTACCATGAAACACACCTTGTGCCAATTAATCTATGTGATACTGGCTATTAAACATACCTTGTGCCAATTAATCTATGTGATACTGACCATGTAACACATCTTTTGCCAATAAATTTATGTGATACCGACCATGTAACACACCCTGTGCCAATTAATCTGTGTGATACTGACCAGGAAATACACATTGTGCCAATTAATCTATGTGATACTAACCATGAAACACCTTGTGCCAATTAATCTGTGTGATACTAACCATAAAACACACATTATGCCAGTTAATCTATGTGATACTGACCATGAAACACACCTTGTGCCAATTAATCTATGTGATACTAATCATGTAACACACTTTGTGCCGATTAATCTATGGGATACTGACCATGAAACACACCTTGTGCAAATTAATCTATGTGATACTGACCATGAAACACACCTTGTGCCAATTAATCTATGTGATACTGACCATGAAACACACCTTGTGCCAATTAATCTATGCGATACTGACCATTAAACATACCTTGTGCCAATTAATCTATGTGATGCTGACCATGTAACACATCTTGTGTCAATAAAGTTATGTGATACCGACTATGTAATACACCCTGTGCCAATTAATCTATGTGATACTGACCATGTAACACATCTTGTGCCAATTAATCTGTGTGATGCTGACCATGTAACACATCTTGTGCAAATAAAGTTATGTGATACCGACCATGTAATACACCCTGTGCCAATTAATCTATGTGATACTGACGAGGAAACACATATTGTGCCAATTAATCTGTGTGATACTAACCATATAACACACCTTGTGCCAATTAATATGTGTGATACTAACCTGTAAAAGACCTTGTGCCAATTAATCTATGTGATACTAACCATGAAACACACCTTGAGCCAATTAATTTATGTGATACTAACAATGTAAGTAGTAAGGTAGGGTGGATATCCCTCGGAATGAGCAATGAGCAATGAGATATATCTCATTGCTCATTCTCGTCTCATGTCTCGTCTATGTCTCATGTCTGGTGGTTGGTGGGTTGTGGGCGGCCTCATGCCTTCCAGCTCCTTCCTCGTTTTTTAAGTGTCAGCTGTGGTTTTAAATCAGAGCATCGGGGTTAACAATGAAAAGATCAATTGAACTCTGGCGCCAGGTTTGCTAATTGATTCAGAATATGTCAACCGGTGTAATGCATTAATTATCTTCCCGTTTGTGTAGACGATTGCATAATCGATTGGTGTGCTCAGGCTGATACGGGTTGATGTATTCGTATCTTTGGTAAGATCGGCGAACATCTGTGAGCAAAAAGTCGATATTGCCGGCAGTTGAATATCAGTGTCGGGATCGAGGGAGGTCGCTGGTGCCATCTGTTTTTAATCAAGGGCGATGTCGGAATAAAATAATAAGCGCAAAGAACGATGTGTGGGGTGGGTTGGTAAGTGGCGAAAGATGGCGGGGGTGCGTAGTTGGTCATAGTGGGATATCACCAATGTGTAACTGGGGGTTCTAGTTACTGCCATTGCGCTTGACAGGTTCGAATCTCACTGTGTGGTTGGTATGTGCGGGGTGGTGGTCGAGTATGTAACGGAGCTAGGTTATATCATTGGTGGTTCGAATCACGCTGCGGGGCGATAAGGGTGTCCACCCTAGGCGGAGTTTTCTAAGAGTATATTAAGACGTAAATGTATAACAAGGATGTCTAGTTGCCGCCATAGCGCTAGACAGGTTCGAGTCCTACTGTTTGGTGGGATAGTGTGGCAGTGGCCGAGTATTTAACTGAGCTAGGTGGTGTCACTGACGGTTCGAATAACGCCCCTGGTCGCTAACTATACCCAACATAGGCGCCAGAGAAGCGAATCACGATGTGTCGCTTTGCATTCTCCTCAGAAACGTCAGTTCCACAGCCAGCAGATTCAGCGGGACTGCTCATTGTCTTCACATTCATACAAAAGTACAGGTTCAACACTCTTTTTCTCGTAGCAATTGCCATCTTTTTACTGGTCAATACGTTTTTCAGCTTGCAAAAGGTTATCTTCGCCACGGCGATTCTTGTGCTAAGCTCTTCAAGGCATCTCCCATCAGTTGTTATGACTGTTCCGAGATACTTGTATCTACTCACTTGTTTCAGAATATTCCCATTTACATGTATATTACATAGTGGTATTTCGTTCTTCATAGTGACAATCATAACCCGTGTCGTTTTATAATTTAATTCTAACCCTAGTTGTTCACCGGGTGCAACAACCGCCTCTACTAAATATTGCAGATCCTGCGCAGTGTCTGTTGATTACATAAATTATATGAAGGCAGTTCACAAGTTAAATTAGATGAAGACATTTTATTACAGAAATTAAATGAAGACATTTGACTAGAAATATTTAATAAAACGACGAAAAAACGGAGATCTACCGGCGTGAGAAAAGCTTATAAGTATGGTAATGTCAGTTCCTGTGAACATATTTAGCAGAAGCATTCTGCATAGTATATGCATATTTAGCTTTAAGGTGAAATCAATACTGCTGTACCGATCGGAAACAAGAAAAACGAATAAAACAACTACTAATAAACAACAAACATTCATTAACGGGTGCCCACGTAGTTCATCCTTGGCGTTCATGTCTCATTCAACAATTAGTATAATGCCTGAAGTCAAATTTGCGGCTTCAAAATATGTGTTCATAGCATATTTATATATGAAGATATATATTCAAGGTGATTTTAAAGGACAAATTTCCTCATGTCACACGCTGCAAAAGACATATTTCGCTCAAACTTAAACATTAAGAGTGGAAAAGAGTATGTTGTAGATACTGTTTTTTCCTTTGTTTCTAGTGGGACTTGGTAATTTGTTGTTCTATCTGGGCATGGTATGTATATTTTCACCACATCTTCACTGATGTTTTTCATCTTGTCTGCTCATTGCCCACGCTTCACAGTCATACAAAAGTACAGATTCTATGAAAGACAGAGACAATTTGCAGCTATTATTAAACAAAATGACAAATCGGAGGTCAGCTAATATGTACGTATTTGTAAATAAGGATACACAGCGATGTCTATTATATAACGATAACAAAGGTATTTAGTTGTAGAAAACTACCGTGCCTCCCAGGCAAACGGCGGTAGGCTAGTGACTATGTTTAGATTAGCTGTGATGGCACCAGCTGGAGATATTAATCAGCTACCTGGTACCCAGTGAAGATGACACGATAAACGAGGCGGTATAGGCCGCGTGGCCCTGAACAAAACCAACAATGAAACAAAAATGGTAATGAAACGTTGCGTCGCCGCGAAGCATTATTTTATAAACCAAAGATTACAATCGATCTGAGAGGGTAATAATAGACAGTCTAAGCCTACCAGAAAGAGGTGTCTAATACACTGGGTACCAACGACAGACAGCTGGTCAAGAAGAAGCAATACACAGTATATAAAGTTAGGACTAAATAAACCGTAGTTTAAAGAATTCAAGTACATTATTACAAGTTAAATTACATAATAAAATAAATACAGTGATATGTATAAAATTATAAAAAAACAAAAAAGAAGAAAACACCAGTGTTACATTAGCAAATAAGTGAAAAACACAACGGTATGAATACGTTGGTGTATTAGATACATACAAATGGTACACACAACATGCCATTATGTCAGCGTGACCGCTATCTGTTATATATTGCGACCAAATTACACCGATCGCCCCTCACGTCAGCGTAACAGACTAACACTTAAACCAAGCGCCCGACTATCTATTCTATATTGTTGCCAACAATTATGTGCATGCCGCCATCCTTTGATGGGAGTCTGATTGATGAAGCCTGTCAGGAAACAACCATAGATACATAGTAAAAGTGACGTGAGAATACAAATCCAAGCGTATTGACTCTCGGTGTATCGTTATTCACGTAACGTTTCCTGTTTCCTGCTCCAGTCTATTGTTGTAAAATCTTACCAAAGTGGACACTGTGGACCAAATCTACATGAATGAAGTAGGATAGATGCGGTTGTCATATGTGTCTTATAGGGATTGGCCATTGGTTTTTTAAAACTTATCGATGGAAGAGAAGGACCCTTACACTACAAACAGAATAAACATTTACATTAATAATACCCATAACAAACACATGACCATCTACACTGGCTGTGACAAAAGTGACAGTCTGCTTAGAGAAAACAGCGAATTTTCAACGAAAACATAGTCTGTGTGTTATCTCCTTGGAAACGTAAATCTGGTTATATTTAAATCCCCCTATGCATTCATGTCCCCCATGAAAACTAATGTAATGTCTGAAGAAGTCAAATTTTGAGGCTTCAAAATATGTTTTCAGTAGTATATGTATATATGAATATATATATATATGTGTTTTCTAACAACAAATGTCCGCATGTCGCGCTTTACATCCATACACAAGTATAGGTTCTATGAACGACACAACACCTACAAGTTACTAAGATTGGCACTGGGTTACCAACAACATTTGCGTCTAGAGTCAATACAACAGGACAAGACAATGCTTTTTTCGGCCTCTGATTGAGAACAACAGATATAAACGTAATTATGCAATTACCTCTTTACCACAGTACGAGAAAGTTAAAAAATATCATTTTAAATACGCTGACGACCATAGTAACACAACCAGTTAATTCTGCTTGCTCACTTTGTGTATTACCCACACCTACTATAGATTGCAGAGAAAATACTCATTGTCTACAACCAATCTGAAAAATATCGGTAAAATTATAAATGCCTCGTCCGATTTCATAAAAAGAAGGAAATAATGTTAGCCAAATGTGAAAATATCGGTCAAACTTATAAATGTCTCATCGAAACTTATAAAAAATAGAAAAATTTGTTTAACCTAATGAGAAAAATATTGACCCTGTAAAGAAATGTTTACAACAAAATTATAAAAATTAGGAACATTTATTAACCTAATGAGAAAAAATATCGACCAAAGAGAGCAATATTGAGAGCGCTTGATTGTGGATATATAATACCTATAGTAAACCCCTTTGGGTAAATTGTGAGCGGGAGTCGACACGTTGTAATGGCAAGTGGTAAAATTGTGAGAGTCAGTGGGGAATTGTGTGGTTAATTGGTCAATTTGATAAGTTGTGAAAGCAAACGGGGTAGTTGGTAGGGCAATTCGACAAGTTGTGAAAGCAAATTTCCTAGTTTGCTATAATTTTTTCTCCATATGGTTAATATGTCTTCCTTTGGCTAGCGTATTTATTACTTTGGCCAACTTTTTTCTTACCTTACCATACATATTTATTAGTTTGGTTGGTATTTTTCTCACTTTGATTAGTATCTTTTCCAGTTTTGGTAATATATTTTCTTACTTGGTCGGCAAATTTTCCTATTTCTTTTGTGTTGTGTTGTAAATCTGGATGACATATTTATAAGTTTGGTTGAAATATGTGTTTACTTGGCCAATATTTTTCCCATTTGGCTAACAAATATTCCTATTTAGGTCGATATTTTTCTAACTTTGGTTAATAATTGTCTTCGTGTGGTTAACAAAGTTTCCTACTTTTCATAAGTTTGGCAGAGCTTTTTATAAGTTTGGTCGATATTTTTTCACATTTAGTTAACAAAATTTCCTATTTTTCATAAATTTACCGGAGATTTTGTAAAAGTTTGGTCGACATATTTCTATATTTACCCAATATTTTTATTACTTTGGTCAGTTTGGATGATATATTTATAAGTTTGGTCAGCCTTTTAGTTGATTTGGCTAGTATTGTTTCCTACTTTTTATAAGTTTGGATGAGACATTTATAAGTTTGGCGGATCTTTTTCACATTTGGGTAAGAAATTTTCAAACCTTTTATGGGGTTGGACGAGGAAGTTATTTACTTGGTCAATAGATTTCACCTTTGGCTAATAAAGTTTCCTATATTTTGTCAATTTGGATGCGCTATTTATTACATGGCCAATATTTTTTATGTTTTACCTTTGGTTAACAAATGTTCCTACTTTTCATAAGCTTGGTGGAGCTATTTCTGTATTTGGCCGACATTTTCCCCTTTTGGTTAACAAATGTTCCTACATTTCATAAGTTTGGCGGAGATTTTTATCAGTTTGGTCGACATATTTCTGTATTTACCCAACGTTTTTATACATTGAATCACGTATTTTCCTACTTCGGTCGACATGATTCTTAATTTGAGCAATATTTTCACCATTCGGCTAACACATTTTCCTACTTTTTATAAGTTTGGACGCGTTATTTATAAGTTTGAGCGATATTTTTCCCATTTGGTTAATATGATTTCCTATTTGCCCCATATTTTTTACATTTGACTTACAATTTTCCTACTTTTTATAATTTTCGTTGAGATATTTATGTATTTGGCCACCATTTTTATTAGTTTGACTAGCCTTTTCTCCTACTTTTTATAAAATTGATTGAGATATTTGTGTATCTGACCAATATTTTGCCTATTTGGCTAACAAATTGTCCTACTATTTATAAGGTTGGATGAGCTAATTAAGTTTGGTCAGCCTGTTATTTGATTTGGATAACATTTTATCATAGTCTTTATAAGTTTGAATGAAATATTTATAAGTTTGTCCCTCGTTCTGCCTATTGTATTACTTCGGCCGACATGTTTCTTGATTTTACTAGTATATTTTCTTACTTGTTATAAGTTCGGATGAGATATTTCTGTCTTTGACCACTATTTTTTCCTACGTTTTATAATTTGTTGAGATATTTATGTATTTGACCGACCTTTTCCCCATTTCGGCTGACAAATGTTCCTACTTTTTATAAGATTAGATGAAATATTGCTCTCTTTGGTCGATATTTTTTCTCATTAGGTTAACAAATGTTCCTAATTTTTATAATTTTGTTGTAAATATTTCTTTACAGGGTCAATATTTTTCTCATTAGGTTAACAAATTTTCCTATTTTTTATAAGTTTTGATGAGCCATTTAGAAGTTTGACCGATATTTTCACATTTGGCTAACATTATTTCCTTCTTTTTATGAAATCGGACGAGGCATTTATAATTTTTACCGATATTTTTCAGCTTGGTTGTAGACAATGAGTATTTTCTGCAATCTATAGTAGGTGTGGGTAATACACAAAGTGAGCAAGCAGAATTAACTGGTTGTGTTACTATGGTCGTCAGCGTATTTAAAATGATATTTTTAACTTTCTCGGTACTGTGGTAAAGAGGTAATTGCATAATTACGTTTATATCTGTTGTTCTCAATCAGAGGCCGAAAAAAGCATTGTCTTGTCCTGTTGTATTGACTCTAGACGCAAATGTTGTTGGTAACCCAGTGCCAATCTTAGTAACTTGTAGGTGTTGTGTCGTTCATAGAACCTATACTTGTGTATGGATGTAAAGCGCGACATGCGGACATTTGTTGTTAGAAAACACATGTATATATATTCATATATACATATACTACGAAAACATATTTTGAAGCCTCAAAATTTGACTTCTTCAGACATTACATTAGTTTTCATGGGGGACATGAATGCATAGGGTGATTTAAATATAACCAGATTTACGTTTCCAAGGAGATAACACACAGACTATGTTTTCGTTGAAAATTCGCTGTTTTCTCTAAGCAGACTGTCACTTTTGTCACAGCCAGTGTAGATGGTCATGTGTTTGTTATGGGTATTATTAATGTAAATGTTTATTCTGTTTGTAGTGTAAGGGTCCTTCTCTTCCATCGATAAGTTTTAAAAAACCAATGACCAATCCCTATAAGACACATATGACAACCGCATCTATCCTACTTCATTCATGTAGATTTGGTCCACAGTGTCCACTTTGGTAAGATTTTACAACAATAGACTGGAGCAGGAAACAGGAAACGTTACGTGAATAACGATACACCGAGAGTCAATACGCTTGGATTTGTATTCTCACGTCACTTTTACTATGTATCTATGGTTGTTTCCTGACAGGCTTCATCAATCAGACTCCCATCAAAGGATGGCGGCATGCACAAAATTGTTGGCAACAATATAGAATAGATAGTGGGCGCTTGGTTTAAGTGTTAGTCTGTTACGCTGACCTGAGGGGCGATCGGTGTAATTTGGTCGCAATATATAACAGATAGCGGTCACGCTGACATAATGGCATGTTGTGTGTACCATTTGTATGTATCTAATACACCAACGTATTCATACCGTTGTGTTTTTCACTTATTTGCTAATGTAACACTGGTGTTTTCTTCTTTTTTGTTTTTTATAATTTTATACATATCACTGTATTTATTTTATTATGTAATTTAACTTGTAATAATGTACTTGAATTCTTTAAACTACGGTTTATTTAGTCCTAACTTTATATACTGTGTATTGCTTCTTCTTGACCAGCTGTCTGTCGTTGGTACCCAGTGTATTAGACACCTCTTTCTGGTAGGCTTAGACTGTCTATTATTACCCTCTCAGATCGATTGTAATCTTTGGTTTATAAAATAATGCTTCGCGGCGACGCAACGTTTCATTACCATTTTTGTTTCATTGTTGGTTTTGTTCAGGGCCACGCGGCCTATACCGCCTCGTTTATCGTGTCATCTTCACTGGGTACCAGGTAGCTGATTAATATCTCCAGCTGGTGCCATCACAGCTAATCTAAACATAGTCACTAGCCTACCGCCGTTTGCCTGGGAGGCACGGTAGTTTTCTACAACTAAATACCTTTGTTATCGTTATATAATAGACATCGCTGTGTATCCTTATTTACAAATACGTACATGTTAGCTGACCTCCGATTTGTCATTTTGTTTAATAATATCTGCAAATTGTCTCTGTCTTTCATAGAATATGTACTTTTGTATGACTGTGAAGCGTGGGCAATGAGCAGACAAAATGAAAAACATCAGTGAAGATGTGGTGAAAATATACATACCATGCCCAGATAGAACAACAAATTACCAGGTCCCACTAGAAACAAAGAAAAAAAAAAAACAGTATCTACAACATACTCTTTTCCACTCTTAATGTTTAAGTTTGAGTGAAATATGTCTTTTGCAGCGTGTGACATGAAGAAATTTGTCCTTTAAAATCACCTTGAATATATATCTTCATATATAAATATGCTATGAACACATATTTTGAAGCCGCAAATTTGACTTCAGGCATTATACTAATTGTTGAATGAGACATGAACGCCAAGGATGAACTACGTGGGCACCCGTTAATGAATGTTTGTTGTTTATTAGTAGTTGTTTTATTCGTTTTTCTTGTTTCCGATCGGTACAGCAGTATTGATTTCACCTTAAAGCTAAATATGCATATACTATGCAGAATGCTTCTGCTAAATATGTTCACAGGAACTGACATTACCATACTTATAAGCTTTTCTCACGCCGGTAGATCTCCGTTTTTTCGTCGTTTTATTAAATATTTCTAGTCAAATGTCTTCATTTAATTTCTGTAATAAAATGTCTTCATCTAATTTAACTTGTGAACTGCCTTCATATAATTTATGTAATCAACAGACACTGCGCAGGATCTGCAATATTTAGTAGAGGCGGTTGTTGCACCCGGTGAACAACTAGGGTTAGAATTAAATTATAAAACGACACGGGTTATGATTGTCACTATGAAGAACGAAATACCACTATGTAATATACATGTAAATGGGAATATTCTGAAACAAGTGAGTAGATACAAGTATCTCGGAACAGTCATAACAACTGATGGGAGATGCCTTGAAGAGATTAGCACAAGAATCGCCGTGGCGAAGATAACCTTTTGCAAGCTGAAAAACGTATTGACCAGTAAAAAGATGGCAATTGCTACGAGAAAAAGAGTGTTGAACCTGTACTTTTGTATGAATGTGAAGACAATGAGCAGTCCCGCTGAATCTGCTGGCTGTGGAACTGACGTTTCTGAGGAGAATGCAAAGCGACACATCGTGATTCGCTTCTCTGGCGCCTATGTTGGGTATAGTTAGCGACCAGGGGCGTTATTCGAACCGTCAGTGACACCACCTAGCTCAGTTAAATACTCGGCCACTGCCACACTATCCCACCAAACAGTAGGACTCGAACCTGTCTAGCGCTATGGCGGCAACTAGACATCCTTGTTATACATTTACGTCTTAATATACTCTTAGAAAACTCCGCCTAGGGTGGACACCCTTATCGCCCCGCAGCGTGATTCGAACCACCAATGATATAACCTAGCTCCGTTACATACTCGACCACCACCCCGCACATACCAACCACACAGTGAGATTCGAACCTGTCAAGCGCAATGGCAGTAACTAGAACCCCCAGTTACACATTGGTGATATCCCACTATGACCAACTACGCACCCCCGCCATCTTTCGCCACTTACCAACCCACCCCACACATCGTTCTTTGCGCTTATTATTTTATTCCGACATCGCCCTTGATTAAAAACAGATGGCACCAGCGACCTCCCTCGACCCCGACACTGATATTCAACTGCCGGCAATATCGACTTTTTGCTCACAGATGTTCGCCGATCTTACCAAAGATACAAATACATCAACCCGTATCAGCCTGAGCACACCAATCGATTATGCAATCGTCTACACAAACGGGAAGATAATTAATGCATTACACCGGTTGACATATTCTGAATCAATTAGCAAACCTGGCGCCAGAGTTCAATTGATCTTTTCATTGTTAACCCCGATGCTCTGATTTAAAACCACAGCTGGCACTTAAAAAAACGAGGAAGGAGCTGGAAGGCATGAGGCCGCCCACAACCCACCAACCACCAGACATGAGACATAGACGAGACATGAGACGAGAATGAGCAATGAGATATATCTCATTGCTCATTGCTCATTCCGAGGGATATCCACCCTTCCTTACTACTAATGTATCACACCTTGTGCCAATTATGTGATACTAACCATGTAACACACCTTGTGCCAATTAATCTGTGTGATACTAACCATAAAACACACATTGTGCAAATTAATCTATGTGATGCTCACCATGAAACACACCTTGTGCCAATTAATCTATGTGATACTGACCATGAAATACACCTTGTGCCAATTAATCTATGTGATACTAACCATGTAACACATCTTGTGCCAATAAATTTATGTGATACTGACCATGTAACACATCTTGTGCCAATACATTTAGGTGATACCGACCATGAAACACACATTGTGCCAATTAATCTATGTGATACTGACCATGTAACACATCTTGTGCCAATTAATCTATGTGATATTGAACATGAAACACATCTTGTGCCAATTAATCTATGTGATACTAACCATGTAATATACCATGTGTCAATTAGTCTATGTGATACTAACCATGTAGCACACCTTGTGCCAATTAATCTATGTGATACTGACCATGTAACACACCTTCTGAAAATTAGTCTATATGATACTGTCCATCTAATTGACCATGTGTCAATTAGTCTATGAAAATATGGATCTAGCACACATGTTTGTTGGGCCTAATTACTTTACTGTTTTACATTGCCCGTTGGTTGAATAATACTCACATAAACTAGATGCACAATGTGAAACCAGGTGCCATAAACAAAATGGAGCACGCTATCTTGCCTGGCACATCTCACTGCATATCGCCAGGTGCATGTTACAGTTGTATTTTATTTGAAGTGGACAAACAAATAATACTTTGGCTGAAGCACTAAGTGCACAGTCGTTGGTATTGTTCGAAGGTTAAGAACGTTAGCACAACTAACGCTTACGGGGAGCAAAGAATAGTAACACTGTTGCCTACCATGCACGTCGTAAGAGGCGACTAAGGAAGCTATGGTTCCGTCGCCCTGCTACTGAGTGCGTAGCGCGACACTGTGAGCTGTGAATTTCGCGTGGAATGCTTTTACATCTGTTTGTAGTTTGTAGCGTGAGCTGCATGTTCGGAACGATGTTGCTGGATTGACTGGTTTACCTTGTCGGTTCCTGGGAGTCGTCGCTGGAGCTACGGAGTTCGTGCTTTGTGCGGCGCTTTCAGCGGGTTGTCCTGCTAAAAGAGACCGGGCCATATGGGAAAAACCCGGGTCAATGAAGTCTTTCTGATTAATGCCGTTTCCATTGACAATGAACTGTATTTCATGTGGAGGACTTTTGTGTTGGCATTCTGGCGGCGGCATTGTGCACAGTGTACCTGTGCGGCCTGTTGGCTTGCCGATACTCCTGTCTATTCCATTGTTCACATAGGGCAGTGAGGAGCATTTTGTGTGATATTCACTGGCACAGGAACGGAGTATAATGGGGACGACCCGTTGCCGTGAAGTTGGAACCGCGACTAACTAACTAACTAACTAACTAACTAACTAACTAACTAACTAACTAAAAACACTTAGCATGAAGTCCTTCCGTTTGCATAGATGTAGACAGACTGAAATAGTGATAATGCTGCTGTGTACGTAGTTTCGGGGCCTCTGTAACTTCAGCAAGTTCCACATGAATACTCGCAACATTTATCTGATAACGGTTATAGATAATACAGACAGACATATGTGTATAATGAATGCTTGCCTGCCAGATTCGTGGTGCTATTCCCCAATCCAATCGAGATGGAATTTTACAAATTGAGCTGAGCTTCTAGATCAACTCATCATTAAATGGGCAACAGGTTCTGGTCTTGGGTGTAAGAACTTCCCTCTTGACATTTCCCACATCTATCTAGTGCCGATTCGTCATCATCATCATCATCATCATCATCATCATCATCATCATCATCATCATCATCATCATCATCATCATCATCATCATCATCATCATCATCATCATCATCATCATCATCATCACCACCATCATCATCATCATCATCATCATCATCATCATCATCATCCTCATCATCATCATCATCATCATCATCACCATCATCATCACCATCATCATCACATTTCTTACCATATGGCGAGCACGTTCATGTATTTCCCCAGATATGTGTCCTTGATGCTCTCGATCAACTTTGATGCTATTCCTAGATGCCACCGTTTCAGTCCATCCAGCATTTCTCTTGGTCTGATCTGCCTTTTTTCCCACTGATCTTTCCAGCTAACACAACATTATCCAATGCCTCTCTTCTCATCACGTGACCAAAGATTTATGCTGGTCTATTTCTTATAGTTGTATATTGTTGTATGAAAATTGTGGACATTACACCATATTACCCAATGTGCAACAAGCCGTGTAAAAGGGTCCAACATTACTTACACGTTCCGTCGTTAGAACAGTTGAATTCGTGCTCTGTGCGAAGCTTTCTGCAAACGCTCTGCGGAAAGAGACCAGTACATATGGGATAGAACTCGGAGCAATGGTCAATGTTGCAAGTTGGATTTGGGGTCGGCTTTCATGGTGGTCATGAGTTCAGTTCTCCATGAGGCAGGATGTTTAAATTTGAAGCGGATGCCCAGTTAGACGCAGCTTAAAGTGGGTACCAAGACGTCTTTTGGTAAGCAAAAGCGGCCCGAGTGATACTGATCATGTAACACACCTTGTGCCAATTAGTCTATGAAAATTTGGGTTTAGTACATATGTCTGTTGGACCTAATGGCACATAATAGGGTATTTTTATGTTTTACATTGTCTGTTAGTTGAAAAATACTCAGAAAAAAAGTAGGTGTAAACATGTAAACACAGGTACCATAACCAAAATGGACATTTCAAAAATAAACACGCATAGTATTGTTTGGCGCTTATAGAAGTGAGAAGAGTTAAGCAGAGACCAGAAGACGTACTAGACAACATAAAAATTAAAAGCTATAGTTACCGACCAGGATTCGAACCTGTCACCTCTAAATGCCGACGGCGTCTCGATGCAGAAACAAATGTACTTCTACACATGACCATAAACAACATATAGCACGATATCGTGCTAGATACAAGTATATCTCTTAGCGTCTCGTAAGGTGGAAACTGCAGTTATGTGTCATATGAAATGGACAAGCATCCTGGCTGAAATACTAAGCACATAGACGTCGGTATTGTTCGAAGGTCAAGAACTTAGCTCCACGGAAGTCTAATACTTAACAGTAAGTCCTTCTGTTTACAAAGATGTAGAAAGATTGAAATAGTGATAATGCAGCAGTATACTTAGTTTCAATCAATCAATCATGTGCCATGCCGGAAAGCGTGGGCGGTCATGACTCGCCATTTCACTCGATCACCAGAGTCGTGGATCAGCTCAGTGTTCCTGTCTCGTCCATGCCATGTGGCCAAGCCATCCAGGTATTTTCCTCTCGGTCTTCCTCTTGGTCTGTTCCCTTCAATCTTGCCAGTTGTCACTAAGTTCTCCAATCCATTTCTTCTCATAACATGTCCAAAAAATTTTGACTGCCTACGTCTAATTTCTCTAATAAGATTACGTTGTTCATTTGTCTCCTGTAGTACTTGGTCATTGGTTTTTCTGTCTGTCCGTGGTATTCTTTGCATTCTCCTCAGAAACCACATTTCTGCGGCCATCAGATGATTTTCAGCTTGACTGTTCATTGTCCAAGTTTCACATCCATACAAAAGAACAGGCTCTATGTATCCCCTCAACATTCTTTTTCTCGTTTCAATTGACATCTTTTTATTGGTCAGAATGTTTTTCATCTTGCTAGTTTGGGAGCCTCTATAACTTCAGAAGAAAGCATTAAATGAATACTTGCAAGATTGCTGTCATAACTGATATAGATAATACAGGCAGACATGCGCGAAAAGAGTGCTTGCCTGCCAGACCCGTGATGAAATGCCCCAGTCCCAGTCGAGATGGATTGTACACATTGAGCTGGGCTTCTAGATCGAATCGGTATTAAATGGGCAACAAGTTCTGGCCTTTGATGTAAACAGTTCCTCATTGATTTTTTTCAAATTTATCTAGTGCCGATTCATCATCAATATCACCATCATCATCATCGCCATCATCATCATCATCATCATCATCATCATCATCATCATCATCATCATCATCATCATCATCATCACCGTCATCACATGTCTTGCCATCTTGCGAAGACGTTCATGTCTTTCTACAGATATGTGTCCTTGGTTCTCTAGATCACCTCTGACGCTATTCCTAAATGCCACCGTGTCAGTCCATCCAGCATTTCTCTTGGTCTGATCTGCCTCTTTTCCAACCTATCTGTCCAGCTGTCACGATATTATCCATCTCATCTCGTGACCAAAGAATGATGTGTCTCTCTTTCTTATAATTGTATATTGTTGTATGAAAATTGTGGACATTACCACCACCATATACCCTATGCGCAGCAAGGCATGCAAAAGGATCCCTAATTTATTTTGCTTGGTGTCATCACTAGAACGCTTTCTGCAAACCGCTCTGCGGAAAGAGACCGGGACATACGGGTTAAAACCTGGAACAATGAAGTAGATTGTCTCTGGATAAATACGGGATAAAACCTGGAACAATTAAGTCGATTGTCTCGCTCACCTCCCCCTTGAAAACACATTATTTACAAGAATGCTGGTAAAGAAGCAATGTACTTCTTATCTTTCAATTACTTCGTGCTTCAAAATAACTTTTCATTTTTTTAGCAGCCAAACAAATAAATATATGGCGTGTTTGTTTACGAAAATTCCAAATTGTTGCCAATTCTAATTCTCTGACGTCGAAGATTTGTATGACATTTTTATAATAACGGCCCATCCAACATTTCAACATGTCTGTTACAAATATGAAATATGTTTCACTTAAGCAAATGGTATTAGCTTCTATGTTGTGATGGTCTGTCTCCCCCTGTTTCTCTGTTTATCCCAATTCCAAGCTGGTGATAATATGTGTGCTGGCTGGTCCACACATTGGCGAAAGCAGTTATTTAGTGATATTAATGTGTGCAATTTTGAGAATATTTTGAAAAACAAAATGAGTAATCGAAATGTTTTGCAAAGCGCTATGGTACATAAATAGAACCTATAATAATCATCTGACAGAGGCAGTCTGTATGGTTTTTTTTTTAAAGAAAATTGTTTGCATATCCTTTACATGACGTTTGCAACGTTTGCAGTCAACATCATGATATTTTGCTATTGTTGATGTCTTGGCTAATTTAAGTTTAGTATAAAATTTGCCATTCCTTTCTGAACGACTGGCACCCATACTATTTCGTAAAAAACCAGCGTAACGTGATCTGCTGCCAATTTTCACGCAGCTGTGTTTCGAACGCGGCTATGCGGGATCACGAACCGTTTCCGTAACTTCTTCGTCGCCGCTATGCGGGATCACGAACCGTTTCCGTAACTTCTTCGTCACGGGGACCCTCGGCTATATGTGTTGGCAACATTATAATAAGAAAAACACTGGAACATATTGTAACAACTTAGAACATTTGTTTTACATGACAGAAGTATACCGTGGGAGAAGTTTCGTGGCAGTCATAGGTCATTGACTGGGATGATATTATCGCCTGAAGTGGTACATTTTGAAGGAGACCGCGAACATATACCAGCATAATCAGCAATCTCAGCAGGCATGGTACTTTGTGAGTTGAATCAGGAACCGATAGATATCACAGCACACGGGACATTCCTTTACGTTTAGCGTTATTTAGCATGATTGAACGGAGCTTAACGGGTGTATTTGTGTAATAGTAAGGGCGTTGCGTTGATAATTGCATGATAGTGGTCGGACAAGGGATCGATGTCGCCTCCTGTCGAATGCAACGGAAGGGAAGGACTGGCCACTTATTCCTGCGTGCAATCACACCAGGACTTCACAATGTTGTGTTCCTAGAACTTGACATACTCACGCCTTGTTCCAGCTATGGGACTTGAATAAACCCTAACTTTGGATGGCAGTAGTCTACCCTAACTTTGGATGGCAGTAGTCTACCCTAACTTTGGATGGCAGTAGTCTACCCTAACTTTGGATGGCAGTAGTCTACCCTAACTTTGGATGGCAGTAGTCTACCCTAACTTTCGATGGCAGTAGTCTACCCTAACTTTGGATGGCAGTAGTCTACCCTAACTTTCGATGGCAGTAGTCTACCCTAACTTTGGATGGCAGTAGTCTACCCTAACTTTGGATGGCAGTAGTCTACCCTAACTTTGGATGGCAGTAGTCTACCCTAACTTTGGATGGCAGTAGTCTACCCTAACTTTGGATGGCAGTAGTCTACCCTAACTTTGGATGGCAGTAGTCTACCCTAACTTTGGATGGCAACAGTCTACCCTAACTTTGGATGGCAGTAGTCTACCCTAACTTTCGATGGCAGTAGTCTACCCTAACTTTGGATGGCAGTAGTCTACCCTAACTTTGGATGGCAGTAGTCTACCCTAACTTTGGATGGCAATAGTCTACCCTAACTTTGGATGGCAGTAGTCTACCCTAACTTTCGATGGCAGTAGTCTACCCTAACTTTCGATGGCAGTAGTCTACCCTAACTTTGGATGGCAGTAGTCTACCCTAACTATGGATGGCAGTAGTCTACCCTAACTTTGGATGGCAACAGTCTACCCTATCTTTGGATGGCAGTAGTCTACCCTAACTTTGGATGGCAGTAGTCTACCCTAACTTTGGATGGCAGTAGTCTACCCTAACTTTGGATGGCAACAGTCTACCCTATCTTTGGATGGCAGTAGTCTACCCTAACTTTGGATGGCAGTAGTCTACCCTAACTTTCGATGGCAGTAGTCTACCCTAACTTTGGATGGCAGTAGTCTACCCTAACTTTGGATGGCAGTAGTCTACCCTAACTTTGGATGGCAGTAGTCTACCCTAACTTTGGATGGCAGTAGTCTACCCTAACTTTGGATGACAGTAGTCTACCCTAACTTTGGATGACAGTAGTCTACCCTAACTTTCGATGGCAGTAGTCTACCCTAACTTTGGATGGCAACAGTCTACCCTATCTTTGGATGGCAGTAGTCTACCCTAACTTTGGATGGCAGTAGTCTACCCTAACTTTGGATGGCAGTAGTCTACCCTAACTTTGAATGGCAACAGTCTACCCTAACTTTGGATGGCAACAGTCTATCCTATCTCTGGATGGCTGTAGTCTACCCTAACTTTGGATGGCAGTAGTCTAAATAACTTTGGATGGCAAAAATCTACCCTGACTTTGGATGGCAGTAGTCTACCCTAACTTTGGATGGCAGTTGTCTACCCTAACTTTGGATGACAGTAGTCTACCCTAACTTTCGATGGCAACAGTCTACCCTGACTTTGGATGGCAGTAGTCTACCCTAACTTTGGATGGCAGTAGTCTACCCTAACTTTGGATGGCAGTAGTCTACCCTAACTTTGGATGGCAGTAGTCTACCCTAACTTTGGATGGCAGTAGTCTACCCTAACTTTGGATGGCAGTAGTCTACCCTAACTTTGGATGGCAGTTGTCTACCCTAACTTTGGATGGCAGTAGTCTACCCTAACTTTGAATGGCAGTAGTCTACCCTAACTTTGAATGGCAGTAGTCTACCCTAACTTTGGATGGCAGTAGTCTACCCTAACTTTGGATGGCAACAGTCTACCCTAACTTTGGATGGCAGTTGTCTACCCTAACTTTGGATGGCAGTTGTCTACCCTAACTTTGGATGGCAGTTGTCTACCCTAACTTTGGATGGCAGTTGTCTACCCTAACTTTGGATGGCAGTAGTCTACCCTAACTTTGAATGGCAGTAGTCTACCCTAACTTTGAATGGCAGTAGTCTACCCTAACTTTGGATGGCAGTAGTCTACCCTAACTTTGGATGGCAACAGTCTACCCTAACTTTGGATGGCAGTTGTCTACCCTAACTTTGGATGGCAGTAGTCTACCCTAACTTTGGATGGCAGTAGTCTACCCTAACTTTGGATGGCAGTAGTCTACCCTAACTTTGGATGGCAGTAGTCTACCCTAACTTTGGATGGCAGTAGTCTACCCTAACTTTGGATGGCAGTAGTCTACCCTAACTTTGGATGGCAGTAGTCTACCCTAACTTTGGATGGCAGTAGTCTACCCTAACTTTGGATGGCAGTAGTCTACCCTAACTTTGGATGGCAGTTGTCTACCCTAACTTTGGATGGCAGTAGTCTACCCTAACTTTGAATGGCAGTAGTCTACCCTAACTTTGAATGGCAGTAGTCTACCCTAACTTTGAATGGCAGTAGTCTACCCTAACTTTGGATGGCAGTAGTCTACCCTAACTTTGGATGGCAACAGTCTACCCTAACTTTGGATGGCAACAGTCTATCCTATCTCTGGATGGCTGTAGTCTACCCTAACTTTGGATGGCAGTAGTCTAAATAACTTTGGATGGCAAAAATCTACCCTGACTTTGGATGGCAGTAGTCTACCCTAACTTTGGATGGCAGCAGTCTACCCTATCTTTGGATGGCAACAGTCTACCCTAACTTTGGATGGCAACAGTAGCCCTCTGCAAGTTGGTAAACATGGTCACACATAAAAAGCTGTTATCTGAGAAAAACAAAGAGTTAAAGTTGTTATTGTTCTTCTTGTTCTTCTTGTTTTTCTTCTTCTTCTTCTTCTTCTTCTTCTTCTTCTTCTTCTTCTTCTTCTTCTTCTTCTTCTTCTTCTTCTTCTTCTTCTTCTTCTTCTTCTTCTTCTTCTTTTTCTGCGTTCATCCGGGGTGTTTTTTTTTCCAGACGTAATTGTGGTGTGTCTGGTTAGGCACCCAATGAGCCGAAACCCTTAGGCCAGTAGTTCCCAAACTTTTCAAGCAGAGGGCCATATTTGCCTGTCAACGTCTCATACACAACACAGGCATCCTTAGTTCCTTCACATGCATTCATGAGTATCAAACATTGCATGTGGATTCATACATTTATTTAGCATAAGCGCAATATCATCAAGATGCACATATATGGCGGTTAATTCATTGCATCACTTTTATATACATAAATGCTAGTTAATACTCAGCCATCGCAATCATGCAATCACAACAAACCCTGCACTCAATACTCTCTATCTTCGCTTGGCAAAACTAGCTCGCAATCTCGCAATCAATACACTCGCTTCTCGAACACATGCGTCCTTCCCCTAACGAGCCCAGTCCTAGTCTGTCCCTCCTAACGTTGGGTCTGCTTGTCACGTGGTGCTTGATCTCGTGTGTCTCGGGATAGTCGGACTGTATCAGCAGTCACGCCGTACTGCTGTCCGGTCTTGTTGTGTCAGGTGCTTCAGTGCAAAGCTGTCATGTCAATCAAGAACGTAGTCCCGTCTATGTCCTTGTGTCCTGTTTACCACCTTGTGTTCTGTTTATAACTGGATCTTGTTGTCCCGTCTATATCATGTCTATGATATCTCTGTGTCCTGTCTATGTCCTGTCTCTATTCCCCAACACGCTAACATCCTCCCTTTCTCCCCCGTTTCTGTGTCACTAAATGAGTTATATGACACGGTGACATAATGTCTTGTATACATATATAATTAGTCTGAACTAATTTGTCAGTCGGTTGTGGGAATTCTTCAGTCGTGAATGTTAGGTTGGGTACAACTGTAGTTTGTAAGGGTTTGATGTACTGTAGAAACACACACCTACTGGTGTATAGTCAGCTTATTACTCTTGATATTGTTGCGAAGAGTCTAACACTCTCACACATTTACTACTGGGGACTCTTAAACGGCCCAAGGTACCCTTGACTTACATTCATGGTTTCCCATTAAATTGCAAAACCTCTCACACACCCAATATGGTGTCCCGAAACAATTGTGTCTTGTTAAGGAGACTAATCATGGATATACAATCCATGGCTCCCCATACAATTTTACTTCAACATGTTTGTTCAAGATCTGTGTCCACAGATTTCATCCTATCTCGCTTCCGCTTGTTGGCAGTGATTCTTTTGTAACATCATTTGATTCCCCTTATTAATCACTTATGTCCATTGTATCAGTGTACTCTCCCCTTCTTAGTATACTATTGTTTGCAAGTTATATGTTCGTATGATGTTAGTTTAAATGGTTCGTTTCTAATCATGTGTCTGTGTGACGAAACGGCTACAGATCGGCAAATCTCTGCATAATAGCCCTTTGAAGGGAGTGCGAGGCGTTGGTCTCCCTTGAAATTAATATCAATTAATAGGGGATTTCCCTAGAAACGTCGTGCGGGGCGGAGCTAGTCTAGTTATATATAGAACAATCTAGAATGTTCCCTCAAGTGCGTACGTGGGAAATAGCTCTAAGTTCACGAGTGCTTCAGGCAGCACGGGTTGGTGGAACTTATCGTGACTCTGGTTTTCTTCATGAATCATGAAAGTCACGCGGCCCGTGTAGGCGAGTGGAAGGCGCACTGACATTGTCGGGGTCAGTCGCCCACCGAATCTCAGCGTGAACAGATCGCAGCCAACAGGCTGATGTAATTTTGATGTCAATAATCGCGGCCAGTGCGGACATCTGCAGTCAAGGTTGTGATTCTTCAATCACAGGTTAGTTGAATACTTATTCTATTATTTAATTGTTGTGGTGATGCCGTGCTGAGTTCCCGGAATGAATTAATTGCCGTCGCAAAATTGAGTTATCCGTTACAGTTGGCGGTTGCATATTTAAGTAGGCTTTATCGATCAGCGATGTAATGTGTTACCTGACGGGGCAAGCCGTATTCCACAGCGAGTGGTGTGTAAATAAAATAGGCCGAACGAGGTGCTTTACAGTGTGTAGCAGTTACTGGTTTGGTTTATTAATTACGCAGGCAAGGCGACAGTTTGTCAGTCATTACATCAACATGCATGACGCTGTAAATGATAAGGTAGAGCTTATTATTAAAGATGTTGAATGTGCTTCGTGACATTAGAATTGTAACTTAATTGTTCTATCAGTGGTGGTGATTTTTCGAGGAATCAAGGTGAGATCAGCAGTGGTGTATTTGCTGTGTGCAGATAGCCGTGTTATTCCGCGTAAGCAGAATAGTGTTGCATCGGTAGGATAACAGTTGATAAGAAGTATTCATGATACTATAGTTACTGCTTGTCATGTCCGTCCGCTATGATGACCGTGCATGTTCCATCTTACGTTTGTCTAGGCAGCGGGAGGTAGGCCGGTACGCCCAACCTGATTGGTAATAGGTCCGACCCAATGCGATCGTGCCGATCCGAAGAGTGAACATACCCGATCGAGGGTGATGCGGCACTCCGTAATTCGAGGCCGTGGTGTCTAGATAGATCGAGGTTTGAACCTAACCGTTTCTGTCTCTAATATTCTTCTCTTCTGGAACCCTGATTCGTTTCATGGAGTACTTGGAGTACTGCCGTGAAGTAGTAGTGTATGAGAAGAATAATCCCCCCCAAAAGGTGGAGTCAAAGTTTGGTAGTGGAGTCTGGAGGTTTGCTACATTGGATGACGTGACTTAAGTCGTCACGGGACAAGGTACACGGGACCCACAGTAGCTGTGGGAAAGTGTAATGGTGGATGGCCACCACAGCTGTGCTCGACCGGCACAGGTATGACTGACCTGAAAGATAGTCAGTGAATACAAGGGCAACTCAGGATCTGGGGCAGGGATCCCAGACCTGACACTATGGCTGTGATATGATTTTGTTAATTAAGTGTAACAAGTCATGAGTTCTCCTTGGTTAATGCTATAGTAATGAATTATCAGGAGTATAATTCATTATGGGCATATAGTTGTTAATGTGTGTAATTGATCAGTCCATGGGTTAAGGGATTGATGAATTGATGAGTCTGTCAGGAAGGAGATGTCCGGCTGGACACCTTCTCGATACAGTAATCCCTACACTGAAAGGAAAGTAAGTGTATATGTTGATTGATGATGGAAGATGAAACCGGATTGGACTGGCACCAGGCGAAGGATGCTTGACAGAGTCATACAGTCGACTCTGGTGCTAGGGGTTATAGGTAGCCCAGAAGTGTTACTTGACTGAACAGGTGTGCTATTGCTTTTTCTACCATCATTATGCCTATATATTATAGTGACTAAGTAGATCTATGATGTGATGATTTCATACTCATGTTGGTGGACATGAGGAATGTCTGAGAGGCAGGTGACGGGGTGGAGATGCTAGTAGTCTTTGTTGTAGTTGAGTACTCACACCAACCTCTCCGTGTTTCAGGATCTGTTATTACTATACAGAAGAAGATTCGAGAGCTTCACCATGAGCTCTATGGGCCCACTCATTCCAGTGCCTATCCAGAAGTTGATTGAGGCCATTCTGGGAGTGGTCGTCTGATTCTGCGAGATCAATGTTGGAAGGAGCTGAGTGCTGAATAAGTCGGTAGGTCTAGGTTAGGACCTCCGTCAAGAGTCCGACGAGTGTCATCCGATCCTGAGAGGATCCAACACTGAAACGTCTGGTGATTCAAGCCAGTGAAGCACTGGTGACATTCAACCTCAGTGTACACCTTGGTGATTGCAAGGTAGTGAACTTTCCAGTTGAGCAGAGTGATCATTGATACCGGTCACCATGACCTGTGTAATATGCTTCTGACCCGGCTGGGTTGTCAGGGGACACCGTGTATAATATATGCTTAAATAGTGTTTCTACATTGGTTACCTTTCTGAAGCCAACATGAGGTCCAGTGACCTAGGACATTGATTACAACATTGGTGGGAACACCAGAGTGACATGTTTGTGGAGGTAGGGAGCTACCTCATGCCAATGTGATGAACTGTTGACAATGTTTGTTAAGGTAGGGAGCTACCTCATGCCAACGTGATGAACTGTTGACAATGTTTGTGAAGGTAGGGAGCTACCTCATGCCATCGTGGTGAACTGTTGACAGTGTATGCTAGGTTGTGATTACTACCCATTGATCAGGGTAGTTACATGAGACTGTGTGAAGATCTATTTGTCCAGGGACATGAAATCAAGGTGAAGTGTTATAGTCACCTAATAGACTTTACCAGTGACATTGTGTGGTCATGTGGAGCAACCGCTCATTTTGTAGGTGACATATCAGTGTGTGGGTCACTTATGAGATGGAAGAGTGACCAGGCTCTTGTATATTTTGAGACTGTGCTACATGTACTTTTTCGGCAAGTGGGAGACCGCTACTGTTCTAGGGTCGGCCCAGACTTCATCAGGAGTGTGACGAGTGATATAGGACGACAGCAAGGAAGGATCCTTGTTCATCAGTGCAGTGTCAGTCAGGCAGTGGTACTGCGCTTGATCAGCCCGTGATTGGTTCTCTGTGGGAAGAGGGAACTTTGGAGAGGCAGCAGACCTTGGAGTTCCAGTCCACTGGAGGAGCCTGGGTGAGTCGCTACCACGACTGGACAACCGCACGAGCTATCGTCCGCCTCCATGATGAATACTCATCTGCGTCTTTGATCTTGTACATAGTTCTTCTAGTCTGGCTTTCAGCCATCCTTCTCTGTGTTGTCGGTGACGTAGTTCAGAATTAAAATTTTGTTCTCTTAGCTATGACTTTGTGCAGTGATATGACTGGTGTCTGGTCCGAGCCCCCTTGGGGTTTGGAACCCTAGGTGAGGGAGGGGAGGTTAAGCTGTCCCGGCTTGTGTGGGGCCTGGTAGATGTAGAGTGCTATTGAGGTGGTTGGAGCAAAGGCAGGGGATAGTATCTATCGTGGCAAACCAGACCAAGCCCCGGCGGTTTTGTCACAAGATAGAGTGGGGGCCCGTCCGGGATCTTCTCTTTGTTCTGACATCTCGTAGGAATAGGTTATAGTGTCATCTGTCCTATACCTATTGTCTACTTGACGAGTAGGGCTACTGATACCTTTCTCTTCGACGTGGACAGACATTTAGTTTAGTGAGTATAGATACATAGTTACAGTGTTGGTTGGAGAACAGTTAGCATTGTGATTGAGTATTGCATATCTATACTGATACTAAGTTACACTAAGCATGGCTACTCGTACTTTAGATTTAGCTAAGGTGCGGGCATCTGCAACTGAGATGGGATTGGAAGGTGAGGAGTTCAAGGCCTATGTACTGGAAGTCGAGAGAGACTTCAGAGCAGAAGAGAGGGAGAGAAGAAAGTCAGAAATTGAGCTTGAAGCTCGAAAGTTAGCACTTGAAGAGCAAATGTTGGTGGCAGACCAACAGGCACAAAAACTTGCAGCTGACCTAGAGTCTAAGAAATTAGATGCTAGGAAGTTGGAATTGGAACATGAGTTCCGTATGAAGCAACTTGAGGTAGAGGCTAAATCTGTTGGTGAGTCTGAGGGAGCAGTAGGTGGAGTAGCTTTACTTAGCTCATCAGCAGCCAGCAGACCAGCTTACCATGCTATGAAATGGCCGTTTCCACCATTTGAACCGGACCAAGAGAAGATAGATCAATTCTTAGAGAAGTTCGAGGCAATGTGTAAAGCTATGGGCTTAGAGCCTGAGCGTTGGAATCTTAAGCTTTCACAAAGACTCCGTGGCACCGCGTACGAGGTGTATGCGCGTCTTCCCCCAGGGATGGAAAATGATTATCCAACCCTGAAATCGGCTCTTTTGAAAAGATTCGAAATGACAGCCCATGCGTACAGGCGGAGGTTCAGAACTTCCAAGAGAGAACCAGGTGAGATGTTCTCGGCCTATAGTGTGAGGCTGAACTCCTACCTGTTGAAATGGATGGCCTTGGCCAATTTCAAAGAGGATTATGAGAGTCTGAGAGAGTTGATGGTGGTGGATCAAATGAAGATGCAGATGTCCAAGCCTTTAAGGAATTTCTTAGGGGAAAATGGGGCGGAAAGGCTAGACATAGTAAATAAGTTAGCTGAAAGGTATGTGGAAGTCTATGGTGAGACTGGGGATTCCAGTCAGACTGATTCACAGAAAAGGCAGAAGGGGCTTGATCAGAAGCCCAAGACCAAAGGTCCCAAAGAATCATCCAATGTAGCAGATCCTGTGGTAAAAGACTCTGGTAAGAAACCCGATAAGCAAAGCCCTCCCGCCTCCCCAAAACGGAAGTGGAGTAAGAGGTGGTGTAAGCACTGTAAGTCTCCTTCCCATAATACTGTAGATTGTCTGAGGAAGCCAAAGGACTTGCACTTTGCGTGTCTCGCCTCTATTAGGGGTAGACCTAGCGAGACCACACCTAAGGGTCGGGAGAAACCTAAGTCTGAGAAATCACCTGTGATCGAAACGATAGAGGTGAATGGGAAGCAGGTGGAATGTCTGTACGATACAGGATTACAGTTTGAAGCTGTAATCTCATCCCACCTTGTGAGCCCAGGGCAGCTCACCGGCGAGACAAGAGAATTTCAGCTGGCCATGAGGAGCTCCGTAGCTATGGACTTGCCGATTGCTCGGATTGACATTCGGTGCAAGTATGTTACGGGTAGCATCCAGGCGGCTGTGCTGCCTGATCCTATTTACCCTTTGATCCTCGGTCGTCCGCATGTATTCCTGGGGGACCCCAGGGAACATTGTCTAGTGAGCGCTAGGCAGGCCAGGGCTAAGGATGGAAAAAGGCAGTGTGGTAAGGAACTCGACCATTCTCTTGCGAGGTTAGTGAGCAGTGCTCAAAGTAGGGACCAGACTTTGCGTCCTTACTTACTGGAGGTGTCCCAAAGTTCTGTCCCGCCAACTCCGGGTCAGTTCTATGTAGAAAACCGGTTGCTTTATCGTAGAGCCGGGCAAGGGGATAGCCAGTACGGTCAGATGGTATTCCCTACTGACTACAGATCCCGCTTGATACATAGAGTGCATACCTTATCCTTAACCGGACATAAGGATGTGGGGGCAACAGTCCAGTGTCTTTCCAGCCACTACCACTGGCCTGGAATGACAGGCGACGTGCGGAGATATATCCGGTCGTGCCCAAAGTGTTGTCTGGCAGCACCAAAGCACAGGACCAGAAACGGTTTATCTCTGCAGATTGGAGATAGGGTTCTCGCGCTTCTCCCAATCGAGGGGGCGGAATTCGAACTCGGATGGCAGGGCCCTTTTCCTGTGGAGCGGATAATGTCCCGATCCACGTATGAGGTGAAGGTCCGCGGGGAATTGCGTAAGTTCCATTGTACTCTCCTTCAGAATTTGGAGAGGTCCGAGGTAGTTTCTCCACAAGGTAGTGCGACTACCATCGCGCTAGATTCGGTTCTGGGTCCAGACGAGGGCGAGGAAGACTCAGTCCTACGCAGTACATCCTGTGGGGAGGGTCTGCGGTCTCCTGAGCGTTCAACCGTGGTTAGGGCGAACAGGCTCCGTCGGGAAGAGGCCCATGGTGTTAAGCACACTGGGAATCGAGGTCGGGCAGGCGAAGTCACATCTGGCACGACGGGATCGTCGGGTGACTCGATACGCCGACAGGCTCACTGTCCTTACTCGCGGGAGAGAAGGCAGGAGCAAGGGTACTCCAGACGAACCTGGAGTAAGCGACCCTTCATTTCGGTCGACATCCGCGAACAGTCCACGAGGGTGATGCCGAGTCGGGATAGGAGAAATCCTATTGTCGGAAGGGTCGAACGAACCTTCAGTAAAGTAACCGATGGCCTACACCAGGTGGATGCGGAACAGTCCAGTGTAGACAGATCCTGTAAGCCAATCACCAGGCCATTACGTTTCGGGCCTAATCGCTGGAGATAACGTATGTTTGAGGCGGTGGTTGGGGATCCAGCATCCATACCATTCTGGTGGATCTCCCCAGGGAAAGTTAACGTTATGGAACGTCTTTTCCTGGCAATCCAATCTCAATAGAGTAGAGGTTCAGAGTTCAGACCGATCTTTGTCTAGTGAGTTCGACAGGGTCGACCATCTTAAGTGGGGGCCTATGTGACGAAACGGCTACAGATCGGCAAATCTCTGCATAATAGCCCTTTGAAGGGAGTGCGAGGCGTTGGTCTCCCTTGAAATTAATATCAATTAATAGGGGATTTCCCTAGAAACGTCGTGCGGGGCGGAGCTAGTCTAGTTATATATAGAACAATCTAGAATGTTCCCTCAAGTGCGTACGTGGGAAATAGCTCTAAGTTCACGAGTGCTTCAGGCAGCACGGGTTGGTGGAACTTATCGTGACTCTGGTTTTCTTCATGAATCATGAAAGTCACGCGGCCCGTGTAGGCGAGTGGAAGGCGCACTGACATTGTCGGGGTCAGTCGCCCACCGAATCTCAGCGTGAACAGATCGCAGCCAACAGGCTGATGTAATTTTGATGTCAATAATCGCGGCCAGTGCGGACATCTGCAGTCAAGGTTGTGATTCTTCAATCACAGGTTAGTTGAATACTTATTCTATTATTTAATTGTTGTGGTGATGCCGTGCTGAGTTCCCGGAATGAATTAATTGCCGTCGCAAAATTGAGTTATCCGTTACAGTTGGCGGTTGCATATTTAAGTAGGCTTTATCGATCAGCGATGTAATGTGTTACCTGACGGGGCAAGCCGTATTCCACAGCGAGTGGTGTGTAAATAAAATAGGCCGAACGAGGTGCTTTACAGTGTGTAGCAGTTACTGGTTTGGTTTATTAATTACGCAGGCAAGGCGACAGTTTGTCAGTCATTACATCAACATGCATGACGCTGTAAATGATAAGGTAGAGCTTATTATTAAAGATGTTGAATGTGCTTCGTGACATTAGAATTGTAACTTAATTGTTCTATCAGTGGTGGTGATTTTCGAGGAATCAAGGTGAGATCAGCAGTGGTGTATTTGCTGTGTGCAGATAGCCGTGTTATTCCGCGTAAGCAGAATAGTGTTGCATCGGTAGGATAACAGTTGATAAGAAGTATTCATGATACTATAGTTACTGCTTGTCATGTCCGTCCGCTATGATGACCGTGCATGTTCCATCTTACGTTTGTCTAGGCAGCGGGAGGTAGGCCGGTACGCCCAACCTGATTGGTAATAGGTCCGACCCAATGCGATCGTGCCGATCCGAAGAGTGAACATACCCGATCGAGGGTGATGCGGCACTCCGTAATTCGAGGCCGTGGTGTCTAGATAGATCGAGGTTTGAACCTAACCGTTTCTGTCTCTAATATTCTTCTCTTCTGGAACCCTGATTCGTTTCATGGAGTACTTGGAGTACTGCCGTGAAGTAGTAGTGTATGAGAAGAATAATCCCCCCCAAAAGGTGGAGTCAAAGTTTGGTAGTGGAGTCTGGAGGTTTGCTACATTGGATGACGTGACTTAAGTCGTCACGGGACAAGGTACACGGGACCCACAGTAGCTGTGGGAAAGTGTAATGGTGGATGGCCACCACAGCTGTGCTCGACCGGCACAGGTATGACTGACCGGAAAGATAGTCAGTGAATACAAGGGCAACTCAGGATCTGGGGCAGGGATCCCAGACCTGACACTATGGCTGTGATATGATTTTGTTAATTAACTGTAACAAGTCATGAGTTCTCCTTGGTTAATGCTATAGTAATGAATTATCAGGAGTATAATTCATTATGGGCATATAGTTGTTAATGTGTGTAATTGATCAGTCCATGGGTTAAGGGATTGATGAATTGATGAGTCTGTCAGGAAGGAGATGTCCGGCTGGACACCTTCTCGATACAGTAATCCCTACACTGAAAGGAAAGTAAGTGTATATGTTGATTGATGATGGAAGATGAAACCGGATTGGACTGGCACCAGGCGAAGGATGCTTGACAGAGTCATACAGTCGACTCTGGTGCTAGGGGTTATAGGTAGCCCAGAAGTGTTACTTGACTGAACAGGTGTGCTATTGCTTTTTCTACCATCATTATGCCTATATATTATAGTGACTAAGTAGATCTATGATGTGATGATTTCATACTCATGTTGGTGGACATGAGGAATGTCTGAGAGGCAGGTGACGGGGTGGAGATGCTAGTAGTCTTTGTTGTAGTTGAGTACTCACACCAACCTCTCCGTGTTTCAGGATCTGTTATTACTATACAGAAGAAGATTCGAGAGCTTCACCATGAGCTCTATGGGCCCACTCATTCCAGTGCCTATCCAGAAGTTGATTGAGGCCATTCTGGGAGTGGTCGTCTGATTCTGCGAGATCAATGTTGGAAGGAGCTGAGTGCTGAATAAGTCGGTAGGTCTAGGTTAGGACCTCCGTCAAGAGTCCGACGAGTGTCATCCGATCCTGAGAGGATCCAACACTGAAACGTCTGGTGATTCAAGCCAGTGAAGCACTGGTGACATTCAACCTCAGTGTACACCTTGGTGATTGCAAGGTAGTGAACTTTCCAGTTGAGCAGAGTGATCATTGATACCGGTCACCATGACCTGTGTAATATGCTTCTGACCCGGCTGGGTTGTCAGGGGACACCGTGTATAATATATGCTTAAATAGTGTTTCTACATTGGTTACCTTTCTGAAGCCAACATGAGGTCCAGTGACCTAGGACATTGATTACAACATTGGTGGGAACACCAGAGTGACATGTTTGTGGAGGTAGGGAGCTACCTCATGCCAATGTGATGAACTGTTGACAATGTTTGTTAAGGTAGGGAGCTACCTCATGCCAAAGTGATGAACTGTTGACAATGTTTGTGAAGGTAGGGAGCTACCTCATGCCATCGTGATGAACTGTTGACAGTGTATGCTAGGTTGTGATTACTACCCATTGATCAGGGTAGTTACATGAGACTGTGTGAAGATCTATTTGTCCAGGGACATGAAATCAAGGTGAAGTGTTATAGTCACCTAATAGACTTTACCAGTGACATTGTGTGGTCATGTGGAGCAACCGCTCATTTTGTAGGTGACATATCAGTGTGTGGGTCACTTATGAGATGGAAGAGTGACCAGGCTCTTGTATATTTTGAGACTGTGCTACATGTACTTTTTCGGCAAGTGGGAGACCGCTACTGTTCTAGGGTCGGCCCAGACTTCATCAGGAGTGTGACGAGTGATATAGGACGACAGCAAGGAAGGATCCTTGTTCATCGGTGCAGTGTCAGTCAGGCAGTGGTACTGCGCTTGATCAGCCCGTGATTGGTTCTCTGTGGGAAGAGGGGACTTTGGAGAGGCAGCAGACCTTGGAGTTCCAGTCCACTGGAGGAGCCTGGGTGAGTCGCTACCACGACTGGACAACCGCACGAGCTATCGTCCGCCTCCATGATGAATACTCATCTGCGTCTTTGATCTTGTACATAGTTCTTCTAGTCTGGCTTTCAGCCATCCTTCTCTGTGTTGTCGGTGACGTAGTTCAGAATTAAAATTTTGTTCTCTTAGCTATAACTTTGTGCAGTGATATGACTGGTGTCTGGTCCGAGCCCCCTTGGGGTTTGGAACCCTAGGTGAGGGAGGGGAGGTTAAGCTGTCCCGGCTTGTGTGGGGCCTGGTAGATGTAGAGTGCTATTGAGGTGGTTGGAGCAAAGGCAGGGGATAGTATCTATCGTGGCAAACCAGACCAAGCCCCGGCGGTTTTGTCACAGTCTGTTAATTACAAACATGGGTGTATGTTCATAATCTGTGTAATATTTTTCTTCTAGTGTCATCAGATAGGTTTCTACATCTCACAACTGAATACATATTCTAAATTTCTGAGATGTGTTCCCGAGCTGTGATTCTTGAATACATACCTATAGGTGTAATGTATCCGTAATGTTTACATGTATAAAAAATGAACAATCACGTGTGATGCAAAAGACGAGCAGAAAACATGACGATGAGGCACATGTGCAAAATGTGCATATTATTTACATTCCCTCATTTAATACATTCTTACTGTCTTGCATACACTTTTCATTCAGTCATTCCTACTGCATATATGTTTAAAAATCTTTATATAGTTAAGAGTATCAAAATATTAAGTTAAGGTGCAACAATTTGTTAACTTATAATTTAGGCATTTTAAGTACACGAATGTTTGAATGCGTAAGAAAGTCTTGAGGTGAAAAAAAAATTCTTAAATTATGTTTTAGACGTTTACATCAAATGGACGTTTTAACTGAAACAAAATGTAATTGAACAAAAAAGAATGCTTATGCTTTAAGCTTTCTTACTTCCCCTTATTTTTAAATTAGCCTACTATTTACAATGAAATTAGTTAATTATACTATTCTTGTTATAAATAAAAGTTATGATGTAGCATTTTTAATTTGTTATATTAAAGAAACTATTATTATCATTCAGAAAAAATTTACCACTTAATGAAGGTATAGTTACAATAATTTACTTTGTTGTTATTTAAGCATCGAAAAAAAAATTATATATGAATATGAAACTTCATTAACAATAGTAACATATATTAAAAATAACTAATTAATACGTTGATCTAGATGACTGAAGATGTAGTTGGCTGGTCGATCTAGTTGACTGGAAGGTCCGAAAGTCTTGTAAGGAAGTCAGCAATAATGTTCCCCGACCCCTTAATATGTCTGATGGAGAACGAATAGTCTTGTAAGATTAGGTATATACGATTGTTTTTGGGCTGTCCTTTTTATATGACCAGCAATGGAGAATTGTCTGTCTCGATGAGGAAGTGTGTCCCGGCGAGGTATTTCGTCAGTTTCGTGACGCAGTATACAATTACGAGGTCTTCAAGTTGTGAAATGCCGTAACGAGATTCGGCTGGGGTGATCTTTCTACTTACATAAATTATTGAATGATTTATGCCATTGTAGGTCTGAAGTAACACGCCAGAGATAGTGGTGGCACTGGCATCTGTCCTAAGGATATAAAGAATGTCCTTGTTACGTAACGCGAAAGATAGGTATATTATTAAAATAATGTCTAATTTGTGATATTGCATTTATTAAAGTAGCACTCTGTACATCAATTTTTGTTTTTGATCTTAAAAGATCTGAACACACAATTGTCGATCGTGTCCATATGGTGAGTCCAAACAATTTGACTCTTTCAAAAATTTGTCTCAAACTTTGTGTCTGGGTTAACTTTTTTGAAACTATACTTGGCTGACGCTGTAATATGTAGGCACAATCTTCAATCCGGTGGAATGGGATAGCAATTTTGGCTTTAAATATCACATCAAACTGAAATGATGGTAAATGATTTCTTAATAATGATGTTGTCAACACAAATAATTGGTTCATCAGTAGCAATATGGTTGCCGTTGACTGAAGTTGGTATGTGTACAGTGCTATCAATAATGTCATTAGTAACGTCAATAAAGAAACTGATATAGAGATGGTAGCATTATATAATGATAAGTTTATGTCTTTAGATCTGTCTTTTCTATTATGTCCCTTGGAGAAAATGTCATTGTCTGGTGTGTTTACGTCTGTGTTCTTCAGACAGTGTTGTCTGTCTGTACCGGACTGTAGGACATCTGCTTTTCGTACTAAGTATGGTATTTGAGTTGTTTTGTTTCCATATTGTCTATTTGCGTTGTTGTTTTTCTCTGAAGTTGCATTACTGGTAGCGCAAACTTCTGTAGATTTAACACTTTGGTCATTAACAGTTTTCTTTGAAACATCAAAATAATCTACTTGGGAGGTATTTACGTCATGTAATTCTTTAAGTTGTTCTGTCGTGTTGTGACTAATAATGTCCCTCGGGTTTATTGGCTGCAGTTGCTGTTCTTGATCAATTAACTTTTGATTTGTTGCAGTTAGTTTTGTCACTGCAATCTTATTTTGATGCCTTTTTTCCCAGGCAATAATTTCTTTTTGTGTACAATTCTTAATATCTGGTAAACATTCTAAAATCAAATCTGTGCATGGATTTTCTAGAACTGCCCAGGTAAATGTCCCTGATAGAAAAGGTGTACAAATATGTGCAATTGCAAGTGGATACTTTTCCACATTTCCAGAAAATGTTAGGCAATTTACAAACTCACCTGTATAATGTTCTGTGTTTACAAAATCTTTTTTCCAGGCCAATTACAGTGCTCCCGGACTCGATATGTACTTGGCATGGATTGCCATTAACTATACCATTGTAGAAATGTAATTTTCCTCTGGAGGAAGTGACTGCATTGGCATTTTCACATATATATGGGATTTCATGCCCACATTCTAACATGTTGTCCTTATGAAACTTCTTACATGTCTGACACTTATCATAATTGAATATGTCAATTGTTGCAAGAGCATTGTCTTCTATTTCTGCACTTTCTTCACATTCACTCCCACTCTCAGACGAGGAGTCGACCAGTGCTGCATTTGCAGTTCTTAATCTCCAGCGACCTTCACATTTCGCGGATTAATGCCCCAGACTTTTGCACACACAAAAACATTTTACTGCTCGTCTGTAATCATTTCTTTTGGTCTGTTGCTTCTTAGCCATCATATCTAAGTGAGCTGGATACCCTGGGTTCTTGTCGGACATTTGAAATTGATGATGTGACAGTTTACAGTATGGACATTGTGGTAAATGTGATTTCTGTTTATCTCTGTACCTGAATGGTTTTGTTGGATTGATGTTTACTGCAGCTACTATGTTGTTTTCGCTGGTGTTTAACGTGAAAATGTCCCTGTTAGATCTAAAATAAACTGATCCCTTCAGTTTTAACTGCTCAATAGATTCAACATCAGATTGTTGCAAAAACTTAGCAAATTATGTTGTGATAGATGATAAAATCTTGTCAATTATCATTAAATCTCTTAGTTTTTCAAAGCTCTTATTCACTTTTGCAGCATTCATTCACTTATTAAAAATATCATGTACTTGAGATACATATTCAATGAACGTTTGGTAAGCTTTAGGGTTTTAATTTTGAAAATTTGACCTGATAACCCGGAGCATCTAACAAGAAATGTTGCATAATTCTCTGATGGATGTAATCATAGTGTTTTCTAAGCTCATGCGGTATAGATTCAATGACTTTTAAAGGCTCCGATGACAGATTTCGAATGTAAATCATGGCCCAATGTTCTTTTGGAACTTCTTGATGTGTTATTTGAAATTGAAAATTTTCCGACCTAGCTGAGATGAATCTCCTGCACAGAATGGTTTCACAATCCCTTTGTATTTGTTAAATTTGTTTTCTTCTTCTTTACTCTTTAGTTTCTGGCTGCAATATGCACCTGTGACTCAACCTCTAGTTCTTTTATCTTTATCTGAGTCTGAGATTCAATTTCTTTCAATTTCGTAGCTTCTGCTAACTGAGCTATTTCCAATTATTTCTTATTTATAGCTTCAATTTCTGCTAATTCTTTTTTATGTAAGCGTTCTTGTTCTCTTTCTTCTCTTTCTGAGGCAGCACTTATATCAGTATGTTCTTTATATTTCTTCCCTGCCCATTCTTCTAATTTATCTCCGCTATAACCTAAATCATTCCTAGCTTCAATGTATTCTTTCAATGTAGACATTTTTATAGTATATCTATTGCAAATTCAGTGAACAATAATTTAAATTAACTGAGTAAACAATAATAATTTACAATGTTACATACAGCACTAAAAAATAGTGTGCTGCTTTAAATTGGTGATATCAATATCGAGATACTTATCTGGACTTGGATGATTTCTCCAGTGCCACGCTTCGATCACCTTCTATTAGGATGAATATACTTTTTGACAATCGCCCTCTATATAACGCTGTACATCACTTCGTGGTTGGAATGGAAAAACTTAGTATCATGCAACCCCCCCCCCCCCCACTCAAAAATAAATGTCTGTCCAATGTCAAACGTTTTAGAGGAAAGACACATATTATAAGGTATTTATTTCTACGTTTTGTCGGTCGTATTGTTATCCGTCTAATGTCTCTAATAGTTGTCGTTTAGCTATATCTTAGTGTTTTTTTAGCAACAGCGTAACAAATAATCACAATATTAGCACCAAAACATTCTTAGCGTCAAACCCAACCAGAATAATTTTTATACCACCTGAACTTATTAATAGAGCCGTATCTGAACTTCTGACACCACCTGTACTTTCACACTTCAACTTTCTACTAGAGTTGTGGGTTTCAATCTTAAGATTGCCACTTCTGACACCACCTGAACTTGCCTGTCAACGTCTCATACACAACACAGGCATCCTTAGTTCCTTCACGTGCATTCAAGAATATCAAACGTTGCATGTGGTTTCATACATTTATTTAGCATATGCGCAATATCATCAAGATGCACATATATGGCGGTTAATTCATTATATCACTTTTATATACATAAATGCTAATTAATACTCAGCAATAGCGATCATGCAATCACAACAAACCCTGCACTCAATAATCGCTATCTTTGCTTGGCAAAACTAGCTCGCACTCCCGCAATCAATACACTCGCTTCTCGAACACATGCTTCCTTCCCCTAACGAGCCCAGTCCTAGTCTGTCCCTCCTGACGTTGGGCCTGCTGGTCACGTGGTACTTGACCTCGTGTGTCTCGAGATAGTCGGACTGTATCAGCAGTCACGCCATACTGCTGTCCAGTCTTGTTGTGTCAGATCCTTCAGTGCAAAGCTGTCCTGTCAATCAAGGACGTAGTCCGTCTATGTCCTTGTGTCCTGTTTACCACCGTGTGTCCTGTTTATAACTGGATCTTGTTGCCCCGTCTATATCATGTCTATGATATCTCTATTGTCCTGTCTATGTCCTGTCTCTATCCCCAACACGCTGACACTACTAATTGCAGTAGTTAAGCGGACCACAACGTTATAAAATTATAGAAGTCGTGCAACATCATTCTTATCATTCTTAACTTTTGTCAACAAAATTATAAAACTTTAAAGGCTTTCGGTGTCTTCATAACGTTTCGTTGCGAACTGAATAGGCGCATTCGATAATA
Organism: Cepaea nemoralis; assembly: GCA_014155875.1. NCBI lineage: Eukaryota > Metazoa > Mollusca > Gastropoda > Stylommatophora > Helicidae > Cepaea > Cepaea nemoralis. Next base: position 134,623 of record JACEFZ010016092.1, read on the forward strand.
TCTGAGCATAACAATCACGAGCTAAGTAAATTAACGCGCGCTGACGAAGCGCTCCGAGTGCATTTTTGAAATTATTTAAGTATATTATATTAAATAACGAGGGCTTTCATTCCACTTACTGACAGCTGGCGGGCCACAAGTGGCCCGCGGGTCGTGGTTATGGAACCACTGCCTTAGGCAAACACATCCGAATTTAGTGTGCATCTGTTTAACAGGTTAGCTTTCCTGCGGGACGTTCACTGTTGTGGTGCCGTCCACATCCTAGCTGGTCAAGTTAGAACGGTCGAAGACTTCACGGTCAGCTCTCAAGGGAAGGCAGGGACAGTTCATGGGCAGTTTCCACCATCCAAGAAGGCTTCCATAAATGCAGAGCTGATACATAGCGCTCTGGTGCTGGGCTCACCCAAGGAATCGCCACGTCCTGCACACGTCTGCTTTATTTTCTCACTCCCATGTATTGGGCATTTCGTTCGCCACAGGCCGCTCCCTGCACAGACCAGGAACGGTCAGTCTGCAAGACGACATCCGCTCAGCAAGCTTTCGCTTCGGACTTCTATTAATGGATTCTCCAGCCAAGCGCTCAATTTCATGCTAGTGACACATTTTTCCACCTTAGTCTGCAGATGACATCCACTCTGCAGCTTTTCACTTCGGACTTCACGTAATGGATTCCCTAGCCAAGCGTTCCATTTCGTGATAGTGAGACGTTTTTTTTTCACCGTTGACTACGCTCGCTCAGTGAGCTCTAATACAGACTTGCATCGTAACCACTGCGTGCGATTAGGACGCTGTTCCACCTTTAGTAACGCTCATGAGGTAGGCTACATGTGCTGGCAGCTCAGCACCTTACCTCCATGCAGCAGAGAGCGAGTAACGGCCAGGCTCTCTCATCCGGGGATCCCTCTTATCCCTCGGATGAAAGCCTTCGGACAAGTATCTGGACCAAGCATGTAGCAGGCTTAGCATCTCACCTACATTTTGCACTGGGTGAGTATCCGCCCGGCTCTCACATCCGGGGGATGTTGACTTAGAGACGTTCAGTCATATCGCTCTGCAGAGAGCCTTAGAGTATGTGATCCGGACCAAGAATTAGTGGCATCGTGCGCCTGATTCTGTCTTTGACTGCCTATCCTCAGTCTACCTGCAGAGCAGCAGGTTGTGTCTCTCTTTGTCTGGGCCCTATCCCAAGACCTGTCCGACATGTAGTTGTGCTTCCGTCGGCAGAGCTCTTGGGGTGATTGGGACACGTAAGCCCCTCTACCACGACAAGGTAGAGACACGTCAGATGGGGACAAGGTAGAGACACGTCAGATGGGAGTTAAAGTTCTGTATAGAGCATATGCCAAAGAATGTGGACAGTCTTATCGTTATGAGTGTAATCAGTTCTCTTTGCCCCTTTCAAGATATCTTCATTCCTCTTTCTACCCTCGCACAGTTTTCTCATCCCCATTCTATAAAACTACATCTCTGTAGCATCCACACAAATATTTTTGTTTCTCATTTTTTATTCATATGGGTTTATGTGTATATCGTAGCATATTATTCTCCCATGTAACATTCTTCTTGCTCTGTGGTACTCTGACCAACTCAAATTATGAAACAGTTAAATATTTAGTGGTGTTTCTGGGAACGGAGGAGTGGTAGCGTTGAAGCTAACACTCTTGCCACCGGCCTTATTGCCCTGTATGTGTATCCTTAACGAAGCGGGGGTTATAAACATCGACCTTGCTTCCCCTAGGTCGACCCATCCTAAAATGAGTACCGGGGAATGTCACGACCCATCCTAAGATGAGTACCGGGGAATGTCAAAAGAAGTAAAATTGACGGGCATGATATTGACTAGATCAACTATCGTACGCTGATTGGTCTATAATATATATGGGGCTCGCATCATATACCCAATAGCCCAACGATAGTAAAAAGAATGCTTTACTTTACTTTACTTACTACTGCGGGATACTTATCATGGTCACGTAGTGTATACCTGTTTACTCTTTTATTAGATGCTCGCTAGACTGTCGTTCTTAGAGTTTCTATATGATCATTTATATACTGGTAATAATGAGGGATGAACAGGTCAGTGTGGCTGATAGGTTTAATGCTCCAAACGTTTCTCATCTGATGTCGTAGTGCATTTATTACACACTTTGGCAATTCGGACTTAAATTTTGACCTCTCGTTCAGAAAGCAATGACAAACAATTATACGTAAAATTAATTACCTAGCGCATCACGAACAGCCAATAAGGGATGCTGTTGATTCCAAAGTCAGGCGATGGTCATGCAATTAATTGTTGTATGTGTCATTGTGTTACATGCCGTGTTCATGTGTATGTCCTTTCTAGATGTATTGGAGATTGGCCGTCTCCTGTATTGCACAAGATGTGTTCATTAGCGGTACTAACAATGGGCTTAGAATCCGTGGTTGTGGGCATATATCCACTAGACCAGTGGTTCTCAACCGGTGGGGAATTCCCTCCCCATGGGGGAATTTTAGGGTTTCCGGGAGGGGGGGGGGGGCAATTAGGGTTATTTCAAGATCGCGTTAATACAATAAGCGATTACTTGATATTGTTTTTCCTCCATATTTTACAGTACTTTTCGCTCTTCTGAATTTCATTTTATAACGTAAGTAGACCCGCAAATCACGTTGTATGTGGACTTCTAGACGTGTTCTAGTATGTGTTATTAAATTTAGCTTCAAGTTTTATGTATACTATGTAGGGGCGGGGAGAGGGGGGAATTTATAGGGAGGAAATACAAAAAGGGCCGGTGGGGGGGGGGGGGGGGGGTGAAGTTCTGAAAATATGGTGAAAGGGTGCATGGGCCAAAATGTGGTTGAGAACCACAGCACTAAACGTTTTAAAAGCAACAGAAAGAGAAGAACAAGAATATTGGATAAGTGCCATGGTTACATTGTGTTTTGCTCTTTATGTCCCTTATACATGTATGTTGGTTTGAGCTCGTTACCAAAGTGTTAAAATATATATTTAATGGCTCATATGTTAGCTCTGTGTCAAGTTAGATTAATGAATCAGGCTTTGATATGTTATTACTAGACGACGTTGTTGTTGTTGTTTTTTTTTTTCATTTGAGGCTCAAGTTTCGAGCCAGGTTTGGGAAATGGATCGTCATCATCGTGAGCCTTGCCAGCTGTCTTAAAAGACCATGTCTGTCCATAAATCTTTGTCCTTAGTGTTCTGGATCAACTCTGCTCATGGTATTTCTCAATGTTACCGTCTCAGTTCACCCAGCATAATTTCTCCTGCTCTGTCTTTGCCTCTGTTTCCGTTGATTTTTACAGTTGTCACTACATTCTCCAATGCCACTCTCCTCAACACACGACCAAAGAAGACGGTTTGTCTCTTTCTTATAGTTATGCATAATTATATGGTTTCATTTAATAAATGGATACTCGGGATATATGTTGGAAGGTAAGAGGAAGAGGAACGAAACATATCACCTCACTTCATAATATTATGAAGCCATTTAACCTCATAGTCTTACGTCCGCCTCGCTCTCCGAATGTAGTGCGTTCAATTCCTGACTCAAGTCAATCAGTTTACGAGTGTAGTTTTGCTAGGAGACTCCTGGGGGTCATCGCTGGACTACGGAGTTTGTGCTCTGCTCAGCGCTTTCGGCAGATAAATCATGGTCAATGAAGTTGATCGTCTTGTCTTTGAAGCCGGTTTATTCCGACGATAGCTGATTTGGGATTAGTTTTATCTCTACAGTGCCTTGTATGACATCGGCGAAGGAATTTCCTTTAACATTCAGCGTCTTATACCTTTCATTGGCACCTTGCCGTCTTGACAGACGATAGTTTGTTGCATTGTTCTTTAAAAGGGCATAAGATCTACAACCCATGGTGGTAGCCAATGAGACTGATCAGACCAATTCGCGCTGTAAATCTTCGTCCACGATGGATGCATGTGAACACATGGTAATTTCCACCATCACGCACCATCTTACGCCTCACACGCTCAGTGTGTGACCTATCAGAAGTCATTTTCTCCTTTGTCTTTATTCCATTTCTGATCTTTACCCTCCATGCAATACTCTCATGCCACCCACTATGGAATTACTATGATCTCTACCGTGTCCCGTATAGTTTATGCTGTAGGTTTGCATTTGTTTCTATAGTGTCACTCTATAGTATTTACAATTGTAATTTCCTTGATATCCATAGTGCTCTGTATAATGCCTACGTTGATAATTAGTTCATTCCTGTTGATGGGTAACATCACTATTTATATCTTTGCCAAAACATGTGCTATATAATTGGCAGATCAACGCACAAATAGTCGGAATTGTTAATGAGACAAATTAAAACACCATATTGTAGCGGATTAGCTATAACACTTAACTACGAGCCTGGCTGCACGAGTTCGAATCACCTCTGAGACGAGAATCATTTTATTGCATTGAATTCCCATGTCGATCCTACCTAAAATGGATATCAAAAATATCCTGAACGGAATTGGTAGGGGACGGTCTAAAAGTGGTCTTCAAATATGGGGTCAACATAACATGGAGTGATAAAATGGTCCTTTAAATATTTTAGTTAAGTCCGAAGATTAAAACAGAAGTTTCCCAGAGACTAAGTGATTTTGTAGCGGACAACGGACCACACATGTCACTATACATCACCAGGCGCATTATTAAAGTCGTCTGAGCGAAAACAGATCGTATCTTATGCTTCACAGATTAGACAAAAGCATACACACAAAGAAGATTAACAAATAATAACAGATTAATTAACAATTAATGGACAAAGCATTGTAAATAAATAATAACTGTAATAGACTAATTAATTATTGATAAACAAAGCATATATTGGCAACAAACAACAGCTATAAAAATCAAGAACCATATAGTGGCATTTCAGTGCATAAAGAAGGATTTCAGACAAAGATTATACCGCTTTTCTTATTTGTTTCCGTTATTTGGTGAATTTATAACGAGATCCATAGAAAATATACCAGAATTCCAGTTCCTGGTTATAATATATACAATTTGCTTTATACTCCAGACGCCGTCTTCATGTCAATTGAGCTATATGATCGATCGATTCGTTTGTTCTAGAACGTGAAAAGGGCCCTAATATTAATAAAAAGAATGTACAATTATTGGTAACATCCAAGACCCGGATTGTGGTCACACATACCTTTAATGGCAATAGTATTAATTTAGGGCAAGCAGACAAATTCCACATTTGTGATCAACAGTTCTATCTCCCACTCAAAAGAGATGAACCAACATTCTAAACCAGTGATTCTCAACCGGTGGGGAATTCCCCCAGGGGGGAATTTTAGGGTTTCCATGGAGGAATTAAGATTATTTTTAGATTGCGTTAATACAAGAACCGATTACTTGATATTGTTTTTCCCTTCATACTTTATGGTTCTGTACGTATCACCCTTCTGAAATTCATTTTATAACGTAAGTAGATCCGCAAATCACGATTTATGTAGATGTCTAGACTTATTTTAGTATGTGCTATTAAATATAGCTTCAATTATTACGTATACTGTGTAGGGGCATGGGGAATTTTTAGGGATGAAATACAAAAGGGGGGAATGACGTTCTAAAAATATGGTGAGGGGGGGGGGGGGGGGAATGACGTCCTAATAATATAGTGACAAGGGCTAAAACAGGTTGAGAACCACTGTCCTAAACGTTGCCTTGGCTAACCATCTATGATTCTTTTTTTCTTTAGCATTCACTAGCTTTGAACTCAAGCGTAGTCCATACACGTGCTATTACGTTACTGAACTGGACTTGTTTTTGCATATGGATTAGCTTTCTTAATACCAGCGCCCCTCGCCATCACGCGAACCCTCTACGACTTCAGAGGTACTTGTAATTTGCGTCAAGGACAAGAAGTCGACAATTTAGTACAGCTCACCGGTGTAGTGGTTGAACCCGTTACTTCGGCATAAGCACACCGGATGTTTAAAAATGAGCACTCTATTCCATTCACCCATGTTGGAGATCAACCGTCTTATTATATTCGAGATATTAGGAGAACAATGCTGTTGATCGCCCTGCCTAGCATAATTAGATAACTACAGACACAGAAGATTCTGAATTGGTCCAGACCATAATCTCCATCCGGAGACGTGTTAGACGAAATTTAAAAGTCATATTGTAACTGATGACAGTCGGCCATCCTATTAAGCAGTAAATTTAATCACCCACATCCGAAATCACTGAATAACATAGCTACTATCCATTGAAACAACGATAAACAATTAACTACAACAGCCTACATTTAACTACAGCAGTCTAACCTCTCCTGTATCATTATAAAGAATATTAAATTTAATTGCAAACATGGATACATTTGCGCTGTCAATTATTTAGCACAATTAAAATTGATCTTTGCAATAGATCACGAATTTTATCCACCATAATCATCGTTAGTTACAAACTGTCCAGTCTTATTCTACGTTCTGTTAATTAAGACAAAACTAATTGCAACGAAATAAATATATTCATTTTTTAAAGTGCACAAAAATCTGACAGTTAGTGTAGCAATTAAAACAGTAATTTAAGGTCAGAGATGATTATTGATGCACATTGTCTAGAATGTTGAAGTAAGAATGAGGTCGCTTTAATAAAATCGCCATTTCTGTATCAAATGTCAAGATACTTAGATATTAAATCAATCTACAACACTGCTAACAATACCATAGACAGACACAATACTTAGATTCTACATTTATACTTCATTAACTATTAAGGCCCATGCACTTTATAGACAATAAACAACCGTACAATTTATAGACTACTAGCTGACACGGTCCGGCTTCGCCCAGGTCTGGCGGGGATCTGTCTATCTATCTATCTATCTATCTATCTATCTATCTATCTATCTATCTATCTATCTATCTATCTATCTATCTATCTATCTATCTATCTATCTATCTATCTATCTATCTATCTATCTATCTATCTATCTATCTATCTATGTTCGGCCCAATCCCGTTAAAAATATAGATAGAATAGATGAATAGATAGATTGGTAGTAGAAAATATGATTGGAAGAGATCTATCTAAAGTAAACTTACCAAGATATCACGAACAGCCAATAAATTCTGGCCGGTGGGTGTAGTGCAGAGTACGGCAAAAGATATGCAACTAACTTTCTCTCACAAAAAATGTACTTTTTTTTTAACGAACGAAAATCTTTTATTTTCAAAGGGTTAAGAATTGGGCACGCAGGCCCGTCCTACATTCTGCCTTTCTTCTCTATTTCCTCTCATACATCCTTTCATTCAACATCTCTTATGAAGCAATTCTTTGACAACAAAAGAACAATAACCATTAAAATGCATGGAAAGTAACTCGTTGAGGAAATGTTTAACATGGGCATCATGAATACCCAACGTGGGTGTAACGCGTCATATATATGAGAATGTTAAAAAAAAATTAATGTGCTGTTGAAGAAAAATAAAAAGATGAGTTAGAAAATTTTAACTATTTAAATAGATGCATTATTTTTATGAAAACTATGAAAATGCCTTAAATATTATATTATTATTTATTATAACTCATATGCCTGTAAATAACTGTAGACAAAGAGTTTATAAATCTTTGAAAACAATGCAACAATCTATATATATAAAATATATAGCTATGCTATTAAAAGTTATGCCCCTTGAAATAACTTTTCTTAAGTTAAGTCCCCTCGCTATATATAAATGAATAAGATATTAAAATATTAAATTTTAGTAAGTAAATAGCTGATTGTACACTAACAAACTATGACAGTTGGCTGCACGGAAATGAAAAGAAAACATGTAGACAATTTAATCTCAATCGGATGGACCGTTATCGAACGCATAAAAAAACGGACATACATACATCGCCTTTTATATATATAGACTAGCTGACCCGGCCCGGCTTCACCCAGGACCTGGCGGGGATCTATCTATCTATCTATCTATCTATCTATCTATCTATCTATCTATCTATCTATCTATCTATCTATCTATCTATCTATCTATCTATCTATCTATCTATCTATCTATCTATCTATCTATCTATCTATCTATCTATCTATTCTATATATCTATCTGTCTGTCTGTCTGTCTGTCTGTCTGTGTCTGTCTGTCTGTCTGTCTGTCTGTCTGTCTGTCTGTCTGTCCGACCCGGCCAGACTTCGCCCAGGCCCTGGTGGGGGGCATCTCATTTAATTCGTATAAGTTGTCATATAAGATTCTGTTCTCGTCTGTCTGTCTGTCTGTCTGTCTGTCTGTCTGTCTGTCTGTCTGTCTGTCTATGTTCGGCCCGTTCCCGTTAAAAATATAGATAGGATAGAAGAATAGATAGATTGATAGTAGAAAATATGATTGGAAGAGATCTATCTAAATTAAACTTACCAAGATATCACGAACAGCCAATATATGCTGTGCGGTGGGTTGACTGCAGAGTACTGCAAACGATATGCAACTAACTTTATCTCACAAAACAATAACTTTTTTTTTTTAACGAACGAAAATCTTTCGCAGGCCAGTCCTACATTCTGCCCTTCTTCTCTATTTCCTCTGATACATTCTTTCATTCAACATCTGATGAAGCAATTCTGTGACAACAAAAGACAATAAGCATTAAAATGCATGAAAAGTAACTCGTTGAGGAAATGTTTAACGCCATACATATTAGAATGTTAAAAGAAAATAAATGTACTGTTGAAGAAAAATAAAAAGATGAGTTAGAACATTTTCGCTATTTAAATAGATGCATTATTTTTATGAAAACTTTGAAAATGCCTTAAAGATTTTATCATTATTTATTATAACTCATATGCCTGTAAATAACTATAGACAAAGAGTTTAAAAATCTTTGAAAACAATGCAAAAATCTATATATAAAGTATATAGCAATGATATTAAAAGTTATGCCCCTTGAAATAACTTTTCTTTTGTTAAGTCCCCTTACTATATAGAAATTATAACGTAAATTTAAATATTAAATTTTAGTAAGTAAATAGCTGAAACAAAAAAAAAAAAAAAAACTTTGACAGTTGCCTGCACGAGAATGAAAAGAATACATGTAGAAAATTTCATCTCAATCGGATGGACCGTTATCGAACGCATCAAACACATACCCACCCACCCACCCACATACATCCTTTTTTATAGATATAGATTAACATCCATACGCTTTATAGACTAGTAATATCCATACGCTTTATAGACTAGTAACATCCATACACAGAAGACTTATCATGCATAAACTTTATAGACTATTAATATCCACACACCTTATAGACTAGGAATATCCATAAACAGAATGGACTTAACATGCATGCACTTTATAGATTATTAGCACCCATGCACATTGTAGATTATTAACAACCGTGCACTTTATAGACTATTAACATCAATACACGTTATAGACTGTAAACATACATACACGTTATAGACTATTAACATCCATACACGGTATAGACTAAACATACATACACTTTATAGACTATTAATATCCATGTACTTTATAAACTAATAACATAACATCCATTGACCTTATAGACTATTAGCATGCATAAACTTCATAGACTATTAACGTCCATACACTTTATAGACTATTAACGTGCATATTAACATGCCGGTCTCCCTGGCGAAGGTATTTACGTCTTTCTCCGTAATCCCGTATATTCTCATGAGTAACACAGCTGCGCGATAATCGGCAGCGGTTCGCGCCGCGCTGGTAACTTAGGGGGTATGTGAGCCGATCGCTCAGAACACAATGGCAAACTACTGAGCGTAATCTTGCCTAGTACATCAACAGCAGCTGGAAAAGTCCAGCTGTGGAACAATCTTCCACAAGAAATAAACGATCACCAATCCCTATACATATAATCGCAAATTATTTGAACACTATCTCAGTACGGATTACCTTCCCCTTAATAATAGAAATAATAATAATAATAAAACCCTAGTATAACAGCCAGTCCCCTTTTGGTAGGCCAGTATATTCCACATAGCTAATAACAAGTGCCACACCAGTCATTACTATTACTGAGTCGTGTAGTATTGATTTTTCATATTCCACATGCCTTTATAATGCATATCTTTTATATTGTTGCTGCTTTCAGTTAGCCTTGAATGATGTGTGAATGAAATAATGTATGAAAGAGAGTGATAGAAGGGCAGAATGTTAGACGGGCCTGCGTGCCCAATTCTTAACCCTTTGAAAATAAAGGTTGTTTGTTTGTTTGTTTGTTGTTTGTTAATATCAGTACACTTCATATACTATCATCGTCCATACACTTTATAGATTGTTAACACCAATACAATTTATAGACTTCTAACATCAATACAAGGCATCATCATCATCATCAAGTGCCGTGCCGGCTGGCGTAGGCGTTCATGGCTCTCCATAGATCTCGGTCTTTGGTTTTCTGGATCAACTCTGGTGCTGATATTCCTCCATGCCACCGTCTCAATCCATCCAGCATCACTTCTCTTGGTCTACCTCTGCCTCTCTTCCCCTCGATCTTTCCAGTTGTTACGATGTTCTCCAATGCCTCTCTTCTCATCACGTGACCGAAGAAAGATGTTTGTCTCTTTCTTATTGTTGTATATAATGTTCTAGTTTCATTAGCCTGTTTCAGGCAGTCGTCGTTTAGTTACTCTGGCAGTCCAAGGAATTCGCAACATTCGTCTCAGGAACCACATCTCTGTTGCTTCTAATTTCTTCTTAATTTGTTCATTTACGTTCCAAGATTCACTGCCATACAGCAAAACTGGTTCTACATAGCATTTCAGCACTCTCTTGGTACTGTATGGCCACAGAACCAGGCAAACATACATGCCACCACCCACCCACTGATCCCCCAATACAAGGCAAGCCAGGAATATCAGTTGGCGAACGTAATGTAAACTACTTATGCTGATAACATATATGGTATTGGTCACTGAAAATGAAACACAGTTCTTACAAGGTATATTGAGCCAATCCTGACGTACAAAAGAGGGTTATGGCCAATTAACGCACTCGTGAGAAATTATGTGAACGTTGCGGAGATAGATGTTGTTTTATAGAAGACAGATGAGAACACCGTAAATGGATATAAAGAGCAATAAAGATATATTGAAAGCAGTTATCTCTGAAAGAGAACTGGTTACTTTTCTCAGAGGAATACAGCCCACATTCTGTAGGCATGTCATGAGGAGAGGAAGATTGAAGTATTTAGTCACAACGTGAAGGTTAGTGGGGAAGAGAAACAAGGGAAGACCAGGAGAGAAGATGCTGGAGAGTTTAACATCATGGCATGGAGGAACCTCTGTATCTGAAATGACCGGCAGCGCAAGCGACAGAGGGCTGTGGACAGACATGCTCTCAAACGCCACATGGCATGAAGGAAAGTATGTATCTGAAATGACTGGCAGCACAAGTGACATAGGGCTGCGGAAAGACAAGATCTCCGGCACAACATGGCATGGACTATAAGAGGAAGAAAAGAAGAAGATGAAGACTTAAAAACTTTCGTTTTTTTTAAAACTAGGGCCCATAAAGAAATCTAAGAATATTTACTCTGTGACTTACATTACATTTTTAAGAGGCGACTGAGGAGGGTGGAAGTGAGGCTGACTACCTCATACCATAGAAAAGGTAGCTACAAAGTGGATGCAATCCAGACCACGTCTACACAGTTCGTGATGTGAGCTGTTTGAGAGTTTGTGTGATAAAGGGAAATGAAGGTGCAGGGGAGGAAATAGAATATTACCAGAGTTTGCAGAGGAAGAAATAGAATGTTACAAGATTTTGACAAAGTGCACAGGAAGAAAGAGAATATTTTACAAGATTCCAGAATATATCCCCGTACATAACATTGCAAGAACTTATCCCTGTATATAACATTGCAAGAATGTATCTCTGTATATATTATTGCAAGAATATATTCCTTTATATATCACTAGCTGCCGACCCGGCTCGGCGTCGCCAGGTACCTGGCGGGAAGCGTCTCATTGAATTCATATAAGTAGTCATTATACATTCAAATACATTTCTCTAAGCGCACAGAGTACGCGTTCGGCTCCTGCTCCCGTTCGCGTTCCCGTTGCTCGTCTATTTCTGATGCTCCCGTTCCCGTCCCGTTGCTGGTCTGCTTCTGAAGCTCGTATTGCCTTTTTCTTTCGTGTAAAAATTAAAAATTGATTTTAAACTAACTAACTATTTCAGTTGGATCCGCGGGAACGAACGAACGAACGAACGAACAAACTTTATTTTTAAAGGGTAACAAATTGGGCACGCAGGCCAGTCTTACATTCGGCCCTTTCAATCACTCATCTTTCATTCATCAAATGTGCATGTTACATTAACATAGGGGAAAAAACATTGTCAAATGGATTTTGTAAGCATAAACAATGCATATTACGCATTATACATTCACATGAGAAAACACAAAAAATAGCATTATCAAATGAAAGTTGTAAACATAAACATTGCATATTGCAATGTTATGAGACACATCCCCCATCCACCCTCAAATCCTACAGCCACCAACACATCCCCCACCCACCAAACCTCCCCCACCCACCCACACATACCTCCACGCACTCACACAGAACCAGGCAAACATACATGCCACCACCCACCCACTGATCCCCCCCACACACATTTCCCCACCCACACACACACCTCACACAGAAGAAGAAGAAGAAGAAGAAGAAGAAGAAGAAGAAGAAGAAGAAGAAGAAGAAGAAGAAGAAGAAGAAGAAGAAGAAGAAGAAGAAGAAGAAGAAGAAGAAGAAGAAGAAACCACACACATATACCCCCGCCAACCCACACATCCCGCACCTATCCACACACATATCCCGCACTCTCACAATTTTCCCCACCCACCCACACACATCAGCCAACTTACACCCACTCACCCACCCAATATTCGCCACCTCTCAACTACACATCCCCACCTATACACACATCCCCACCCCTAAACACATCTCCCCACCTGCCCACACATATCCACCACCCATAACCCAAAAACACACACCTCCCACCCACACACACCCCGCCACCCATATATACCCCACCCACACACATCCGCCGCTCACACACATCTTCTCACAACTACACACCTCCCCCACCCATACTCTCATCTCTCACACACATCCACCCACTCACGTACTCATCCATCAACCACTCACACCCACACATTACCCACGCGCCCATCAACACACGCATCTCTCATCTACCCTCCCACCCACACACACCCCAACCCCACAGCCAAACACACATCCCCCATCCTCGCATACATCCTTCAATTACCTGCACATCCCACACCTCCCCCACCTCTCATACATCTCCCCTCCCACACAAAACTCCACCCATAAACACATTCCCCCCCCCCACCCACACACATCCCCCACATACATTCCCCATACACATCCCCGCGCATACATCTCCCCACCCACTCACACATCCTCCACCTACAAACATCCTCACCACCCACACATACATCCTCCACCCACTCACATTTACCCCATCCACACTCACACATCCCCCCCACACACACATCCCCCACATACATTCCCCATACACATCCCCGCTCACACATCTCCCCACCCACTCACACATCCTCCACCTACAAACATCCTCACCACCCACACATACATCCTCCACCCACTCACATTTACCCCATCCACACTCACACACTCCCACCCACACAGACATATCCCATTCACAGACACCCCCACACTCATCCCCCACACCCATTACACACCCATCCTCCAACCCACACATTCTCCTACACACCCATTCACCCACCCAAACACACACTCCCTACCCACACCCCTTCCCAACCCACCAACACCCACATACTTCCAACTATCCTCTCAAACATCTCCCCCCCCCCACCCCAGACACACACACATATCCCTCACTACACATCCCTTCACACATCCACACATCACCCATTAACCCATTCACATCCCCCACACACAACCCCTCCACATATACATTCCCCACACCACCATATAAACATCCATATCTCAGTAACGAACTGAGGGAAAATGATGAGATTTAGCATATAACCTTATCATTATGTCCACCCAACAAAAAAAATTATGTTCTGGAGATTGTACAGCAGATTTCAATGTTTGTGTATATGCGTTATATAATTTACGGGTCAGGGATTAAGTCCATATTTTTTTTAAAATTACACCTTCACCCAGACACATCTGCGATTTTTAAAAAAAATGTTTCTCGTGGCACATGTTGTGGCTAGAACGGCGCGCAGTTAAATGGGAGTGTTCAGAGGTGTCGTCGTAATGTGGGTCCTTTCATGAAACGTGATTATTTTATAAGTCTTAACATTTATCGCAAACATCGGAATGTGTGAATATTGTTGAATGGGATTGAATGTGAAATTTGGTACACTTCAAAGCATCGCTATGAAGTTGTACACATAGTTTTGTCAAGAAGCAGAACGCAGGAAACTGTTTCATACTATTAAAAATCCCGAAAAAAGAACAGTGCATGCACTGGGTTTGAGTAAACGGCCATCCGTCGATGGGTGCAAGAATTTGGAATGAGACCACCACGCAATAAGCAAACGGTAGGTAGAAAGGCAAATGTAGACAGCTTTGACAAGGATGTCATAAGGCAAGCAATTATAAACATGCTGGATACCAAAGAAACAGTGACTGTAAGAAAACTTAGGGTTTGGTTGAGAAATAACAATGGCATAGAGCTATCCAAAACAACTTTGTGGAAAATTAAAAGGACATTAGGCTTCACGTTTAGAAAGTACAAGGGAAGTATAAATATCATTTGCGAGCAACCGCATTTAGGAGCCATGAGAAGCAGATACCTACGTGAAATAAGGGAAATGCGCAAAGAAAATTATGACATAGTGTATTTGAATTAAACCTGGATCAATGCACACCACACAAGTGAAGCGAAATGGCTATCAGTGGACTGAAAGATAAAGCGATATGTGCCCAGTAGTAAAGGACAGCGTTTGGTCATAGTCCATGCTGGTAGTACTCACAATGGCTTACTACAGAAAGCTGGGCTCGTGTTCGTATCAAAGCATAAATACAATAGGGATTATCATAATGAGATAATGGCTAATGTATTTAGCGATTGGCTCGAGAATACAGTGCTTCTATCCCTAGACAGACTGTTTTATCTAATTATGGACAATGCATCACATCACAATGTAGTTGCCCAAGACGACAAAAATACCTAAGGCACCGAGCACAAAGGAAGCGATCAAGATATGGCTCCGAAGGGAAAACATACCATTTCCAGAAACGTGTTTTAAGCTATAATTGTTGTCATTTGTAAAACAGGCGTAAAAAGCAAGAAATATCAAATCGACAAGTTGATAGTAGAGCATGGCCATAGGTGCCTGAGACTTCCGCTGTAACATTCCCATTTAAACCTAAGAGAGCTTGTGTAGGTTAAAATTAAAGGACAGGTGGCAGCTGACAATACTACATTCAAATTGTCTGACGTCAAGATACTAACACAGACAGCGCTATTAAAAATTGATAAAATTTTCTGGAAAAAATGTGAGGACCATGTGTTGAAAGAGGAAGATAACAATTGGAGAAATGATGGATTGAATTTTATGCAACCGAGAGCAGTCATGAACCTACTGGTATCGTCCGACACAGATTAAGGTCTAGGCAGATCGTAGACATTAATCCACATGCACACCTACTGGCATATTTTGCTCCAACTATTCAGACGAATTGTAGGCCAGAAACATTACAGCATCGGCACAAACAATACAATTTGTCAATGGCAACAGTTTGCATTCCACAGTGATGAATTTTTAGTTCCGCAAGCCCTCAACGGTGACAAACAACTGGCGTTGAAAAGAAATAACAACAACAACAACAACAACAACAACAACAACAACACTAAAAGCATTGAATACCAACAGAAGAGTAATATTGCGCTGGAAATTTACATATTGTGGCACAACAAGAAACGTGAGAGCAAACACGTTGTCAATTTATGGGACAACACACGTACATACGAATCAATCAATAAACTTCAATGAAAAGAGGACCAACATCTTAGCCGTTAAGAAGAAAGCCTACTGCAGAGACATTGACAACTATTTTCATAGTGCAAAACAGGTAATAATCATGTTCCGTGTCTGAACGGTAAACAGCAGAGTAGACAATCTTTCACGAAGACTCAAAGCGGGACTGTCACCCATGTGTACATTGGCACCTTTCCGTCTTGACAGACGATAGTTTGGTACATTGTGCTTCAAAAAGGCTTAATAACTGTCATATGGCAATAACTACGATCTCATGGCGGTGGCGAATGTGGCTGGTAAGGCCAATTCTTGCTGCAAATGTTTGCCCACAGTAGGTGCATGTGAAAACATGGTCATTTCCACCATTTTGCACCATCTTACGTCTCTCACGCTCTGTGTGTGCTTTATCTGCAATCATTTTCTCCTTTGTCTTTATTCCATTTCTGATAATTGCCCTCCATGCAACACGTTCAGCGGCGACGTGCTCCCATTGTGCATTATCAATGCCTGTATCAATCATGTCCCGCTTACACACATCTTTGTATCGTAGTAGAGGCCGACCCTGAGATCTCCTACCCATCTGTAATTCACCAAAAAAGATGTCCTTTGGTATTCTACCATCATCCATCCTCCTAACGTGTCCTATCCATCTAAGTCTACGAAGACTGAGCATGGAATACACCGTCACACAACCTGATCTTTCCAATACTTCAGTATTTGTAATTTTGTCTTGCCACTTAATACCAAGTATTCTTCGCAGACACCGCATATGAAAGCTGTTTAAACGTTTCTCTTGGCATGAGTAAGTTGTCCAGGTTTCACTGCCATAAAGAAGAGTACTAAGGACACAGGCTTGGTAGACGAGGACTTTTGTTTTGGCAGTAAGCTTCCTGTTCTCCCAGACTCTTTTTGCTAACATGTTCATTGTTGTTGCTGCCTTGCCAATCCTGATGTTGATTTCCTGATCGAGGGATAATTTGCTATTTACCTCTGATCCAAGATATGTAAAATGGTCTACTATCTCCAGTTCGGCGTCGTCAATAAAGATTGATGGTACACCATGTGCACCTTGTGACATAATCTGTGTCTTCTTTTTGTTAATTGTTAAACCAAATTCAGAACAAGCATTGGAGAATGCAGATAGTAGATGTTGTAATTCTTCCTCAGAGTGGGTCGTAATCGCAGCATCATCCGCAAAAAGCAACTCTCTGATTAGTACCCTGCTAATTTTGGTCTTGGCCTTCAATCTCTGAGCATTATAGAGGCCACCATCTGAGCGTGAGTGAATGTATATACCGTCATCCTGATCACGAAAGGCATATTTCAGTAGAAGTGAAAAGTATATCCCAAAGAGGGTGGGGGCTAGTACACAACCTTGCTTAACTCCACTCTTGATTTCAAACTCTTCTGAAGTTGAGCCATCAAACTTGATTATACCCTTCATACCTGTGTGGAACGATTCCACAATGGACAGAAGAGTTGGTGGACAGCCAATCTTCTTTAGTGCTTTGAACAGACCCTCACGACTGACCAAATCGAATGCCTTTGTGAGGTCGATGAAGGCAATAAACAGTGGCTGATTTTGTTCCCGGCATTTTTCTTGCATCTGTCGCAATGAGAATATCATATCAATGGTAGACCGGTTCTGACGGAAGCCGCACTGTGATTCGGGGTAGACTTGATCTCCCAGGACTTGAAGTCTGCGCAGGACAATTCTGGCAAATACTTTCCCAACAATACACAGAAGTGAGATACCCCTATAGTTGTTGCAGTCGCTCCGATCTCCCTTGTTCTTGTACAGCGTTATGATGTTTGAATCTTTGAAATCCTGTGGGACTTGTCCTTCTCGCCAGCATAGCTCTATTAGCTGGTGGATCTGTAGAGCGAGGGTGTCTTGCCCACTCCTGATCACCTCTATTGGAATCCCATCCTTACCTGGAGCCTTGCCAGATGCAAGCTCATTTATAGCACACTTAACTTCTGTTATAGTGGGAAGTGTGTCCAGGCTGTCAAGAGTTGGCAGGGCCTCTATGGCGTTGAAGGCATCATCCGCCAGCTTGGTCTCACTTGAGTAAAGCTCTAAATAGTGCTCGACCCATCTATACATCTGCTGTTTCTTATCAGTGATGATTTCTCCAGTCAAGGTTTTCAGCGGTGCACTTCTTTTGATCATTGGACCACAGGCTTTCTTTATCCCTTCATACATGCTTCTGATGTTTCCCTTATCACTTGCGATTTGAATGGACTCACATAACTTGATCCAATAGTCATTCGCACACTGCCTGGCAGCCTTTTGTACATCCTACTTGCTTCAGCTCACTCAGAGTGTTACGCGTTGGTCTTTCCTTGTTTCTTAAGAGAGCTATCTTCTTTTTATCAATCAAGGGTTGCAGTATCTGGCTGTTTGCCGCAAACCAGTCCTGCCTCTTATGATCCACAGTGCCGTAAACCCCTACCGCTGTTTTATAAATAGTTTCCTTAAGTTTACTCCATTTATCATTTACTATACAATTTTCTGATGTATCATTGAAAGCGTCCTCAAGTTGCTGTTGAAATTCAAAGCGCTTTCCAGGATCGTGAGTGTTAATAATATTAATCCTGGGGCTAGACTTGTGTTTAGCTGTGTAGATTCTCTTTGGTCTCAGTCTAACCCTTGCAAAAACCAAAGAATGATCTGTATCACAGTCAGCACTGTGGTAACTTCGAGTTAATGATGTATGGTTCAGATGTTTTCTCCGTGTGATAATGAAGTCCAGCTGATGCCAATGGCCTGATCTTGGATGTCTCCATGTGACCTTATGCATCTCTTTTGTTTTAAAAAAGGAGTTTGTAATACATAGGTCATTTCTAGTGCAATGCTCCAGCAGCCTTTGCCCATTATCATTCATGCGACCGATGTTGTATTTTCCAAGGCACACTGGCCATGAACTCGAGTCCTTGCCCACACGAGCATTGAAATCACCGAGCATATAAATGTAGTCGGATTTTGGAACTGCCTTGATCGCAGAGTCTAGCTGCTCATAGAACGTATCTTTCACATCATCAGAGGAAGTGAGTGTCGGTGCATATGCAGTGAGAATGGTGGCAAATCCACAAGAGGTTGCCAAGTGCAGTGATAATAATCTTTCATTACCTCCAGCTGGGATATCAATCATTCCCAGTAGCGAATTCTTCACTGCAAAGCCCACACCGTGTTGCCTTTTTTCTACCTGCCCTCTTCCCTTCCAAAAAAAAGGTGTAATTGTTTTCCCTGAGTGACCCTTCCTCAGCGAGGCGAGTCTCCTGCAGGCCAGCAATATAAATGTTAAGACGATTGAGTTCAGCATCAATCACAGCCGTTTTTCTCACATTGTCAATATTTGTCAAGTCAGTGGAAAATCCTGGACACATGGTTCTCACGTTCCAGGTTGCAAGCCGTAGCTTGAGGTTTCTATTATTCTTTTTATTAGTACCTGGTGCATTGGTTTTACAGCCTGCGATTCAGATTTTGTCCTAGCCCTAAGCACCCATTGAAGCAGACAGGCTGTGGCGGATCAGCACCCAATTGGCCGGGGGCTGCCCAGCTTGAGGCGGGCGGTAGCTGATCAGTGACACCTGTAGGTGTCTCCCACCGTCAGAGGCAACGCGTGGCGCCCCATGTCTACGCCAACTGACAAGGACTTATAACCCGTAACAGTTGCCTCTCGCTTTGATTCCGAGACCGGTTAAGACCAGGGATGGAGTTATTGCCTCTCCATAGCACAAAGCCTGGGCTAAAATAAAGAAACCATGTGTTGCCCATGCAGCATGATCCCTCTCTCGGCCTGCCTAGTTCACTCCAGAGGAAAGTTAACACCTAAACATCTGGAACAAGACAAGTTGCAGAATCTGCCGGATCAGCAAAGCAATGCTCTAACTGTCCGCCTGTCGGAGCTTCAATCCTAGACCAGCTGCCAACCAAGGCTTAGGGCCTGGTCTGCCCTGCCATAACTTATTTTGTCTTTGGGTTGCATTTCCTCGCACCAGAATAAGGCTAGTACCCTCCCAATTGCGCTCTTCCGCCCGAAGCCGTTGGCACAATGTGGGGTGTCGGGTTTGGTAAGCGCCGCCCAACATTCGGCGCTGACAGAAAGCAGGTAGTACCGTCTACTGTCATACAGTAGCTCAGTCATATCTGACTAAGACCTGACTTACATCCACGTGTACGTGTGAACAAACTACACAGATAGCTGAACAGATCCTTAAAAATTGACACATGATGACTAAATTGCAATATCATTTCTGGTCACTCCATACGCACTTTAACGCACAGCTATTTGGAAGCTTTCACGAACTCAATATAAAAAGCTAAATGCATCCTAGTAACATGACTCCTTGTGTGCACATTATTAACCAGCTGCTGAAGAAATAAGAAGGAAATGAAAAATAAGGTAAGAAATATATTGCTTCTAATTTACTGTTAATTTACACACTATTTACCCCATGCCTCTGTAAATTGTCTTTACTAATATTACACATTGCACTCCTCTCGGAAGTCTCCGTGGTGAAGTGGTCAAGCCGTCTGACTCGGGTTCCGAACGCTGTATGTTCGATTCCGGGCCGCATTTTTTCGGAGACTCCCGAGGGTCGTCGCTGGAGCTACGGAGTTCTTGCTTTGTGCGACGCTTTCCGCGCTGCGGAAACAGACTGAGCCATATTGGATAAAAACCCGGTGCAATGCAGGCGACCCTGTGGACTTTTAAGCGACTGTTTTTTTTATTGCACCCACTCCCATGCGCATCTGACTACGCCTTGTATTTGTGTCGTTACACGAAATGACGTGCTTTACTGTAAGACTAGTTTGTTAGCATGAATTCACTACATCTTTGACAACACATTAAAGAAATGTCGCCGCTTTCGATGATTTAAGTTGCCTTTGGACCTATCAAAGACATATTACTTGGGTGGGGGTAAATATAAGACGGCGGGAAAACTTTCATAATGATGCAACAGAGAGTTTTCATAAAAATTGATCGTGAATGAAGGCATTCATTTCTGAATAGACTATAGTTGTTTCTGCACGTTGTATGCGGAGTTGGTATCCAGTTCTCTTGCACATATATCAACTGCGAATAGTCTGAAGGCATCTCCTTATTGTCTCAAGCTTGCGACCATATTACTGTATTTCACCATCTCATAGGTGTGTTGCTCCTCGACCCTTGATTCGAACGATTAGAAATCAGCCGTAAGTGATTTGACAGCAGACCGTTTTGTGTCGATGTTCACAATAGTGTGAGTGTCGGTAGATTAGAAGGAAATTGCAAATTGCTGAACGGCAAATTGCCTAGAAAATGGCAACCACCCAAAAAATACTGGGGCTGATTTCAAGTTCTGGATACGACATGAATGCCATTTTAGACTAAATATAGGGAATGAGTTAAAATCAGAGAGGTTAATCGTGTTCAATATCTAGGTTTTGCCAGCTTTAATGTTTTGCAAACAAGTGATCAACGTATGCAATATCTATACACAGTAACACCAACCCTTTCTATGTTCCGAGACTGTACACCTCATCCTATTTCGCGTTGTGGTTTATTGGTTAGTGAGACGCGCAGTTTCATAATTCCGAGTCATAACGACTAGAGTGTTCAAAATTGGCTGCTGGTTATTTGAAAGCAAGTCGCTTTGCGTTGATTTTAATGGTAAGAGGCGTCGGCAGTTAAGAAAGCTATGGCAGGCTACTGAACTAACATTGCCTTGTAAATCACCCTCGTTTAATTTGTTTCAGTATTTTCTCTTTTATACTTAATCACAAAGGCAGATTGTGATCTGTGCTTTTATTAAATCTTCGCTTGATTTGAACTCAAACGTAATCCACACACGTGTACTACTTCTAGTGTTCTGGACTGATTTTGTGTATGTGGATTAGCTTTGCCTATTACCCGTGTCCCTCGCTATCAGACGAACCCAGGCTGACTTCTGGGTACTTATAATTGACATCCCAAAGTTAAGGATGAGAAGACAACATTTTAGTCCAACTGATCGGTGTAAGGCTTGAACCCACTACTTCGGCATCAGCACACTGGATGTTCAAGAACATGTGATCTAATCCATTCGGCAACACTGGCCGTCGCGATTGATTTAAACTAAATTTCTCAGTGCGTCGAAGCAACTTTCACCACCAAAGCAACTGAACTATCATGTATGGGATCGAACAACGGACACCCATCATTATAATCAGGTTTGCTACCACGCATGATACCGGTTCATAATTTTAAAATATCAAGGGCAATCTTTTCCCAAGAAAATAAAAAGCGCTTTCTTATTGTAGAGAGAAAATGGCTATTATTTCTTTTTACCCCCACATCCAATCAAATGTTAGCTCACCTTAGTTTTTAAAAATATTCTCTTCCCTTTAACTTTAACAATCCGCAGTCTCCTGGCTCATTCAACCTCCCACATTTTTCCTATCTCTCTATTTCCCGTGAAATTTGTTTTAGACTCGCTCTCTTTTCCTTTACGTTTTTCAATTTAGTCGCCCAATATTTCCTGAAATTTTCCCCGGAATCAATTCATCCAGTGATAATGTGATCTGTACTTCGCGAGTTAATGATATCACTTAAATCTGCCAAGGATATTAGCTTCTTAAGTACATCAGGTTAAAGTACACAGCCAATGTCAGGATAATTGCGCTAGAATGGGAGATCCTTGTTTGCACTCTAACATAGAAAACACACGTTAGTTATTCCATCACCATAACGTGGCAGGTAGTTTGCGGAGCGTCGCTCTCAGCACGACCGTCGAAAAAGTTCCTCGGTCTTTTGAGAGTTTTTACGCCTCATGCATGCTAATGCCCAAAGTGTCTGTAATGTCCCATATCCATCATAGCGCTGTTTCACTGTCGCCTCATTCATGCTTGTGTACACGATTTCTGCAATATTAGGTGTCCATCTTCGTGCAGGTCCACTTCTGCCTCCTTCATGCTTATGCCCAATGTGTCTGTATCTATCTTCGCGCTGGTCTACATCGCCTCATTCATGCTCTGTTCCATGTTGTGTGCAATGTCGTGTGTCCATCTTCACGCTGGTCCACTTCCGGCTCATTCATGCTTGTGTCCAAGGTATCTGTAATACCCCGTGTCTATCTTCACGCTGGTCCACTTCCGGCTCATTCATGCTTGTGTCCAAGGTATCTGTAATACCCCGTATCTATCATCACGCTGGTCCACTTCGGGCTCATTCATGCTTGTGTCCAATGTGTCTGT
The DNA here is from genome assembly GCA_014155875.1 of Cepaea nemoralis. NCBI lineage: Eukaryota > Metazoa > Mollusca > Gastropoda > Stylommatophora > Helicidae > Cepaea > Cepaea nemoralis. Next base: position 157,859 of record JACEFZ010016092.1, read on the forward strand.
AATACCCCGTATCTATCTTCACGCTGGTCCACTTCGGGCTCATTCATGCTTGTGTCCAAGGTATCTGTAATACGCCGTGTCTATCTTCACGCTGGTCCACTTCCGCCTCATTCATGCTTGTGTCCAAGGTATCTGTAATTTCCCGTTTCTATCTTCACGCTGGTCCACTTCCGCCTCATTCATGCGTGTGTCCAAGGTGTCTGTATCCATCTTCGAGCTGGTCCACGTCCGCCTCATTTATGACCATGCCCAATGTATCTGTAATGCCCTGTGTCCATCTTTGCGATGGTCCATTCCTGCCTCCTCTTCCTAGAACTATGCCTTCCATCATTGCATTATTTGGTGTGTGTGTCTTCTTTGTTCACATATACTGCCATTCTTCTTCCTTCCATCCTCAAATAGAAGACTGGCCCGCAACCATTTTATATCGAACTGCCTATCCTTTGCTGTGCATTATTTGGTTGCTCATGCCTTTCCCATATTAGGTTTCCCTGTCTCTATATGCTTTGTAGCCGGTCTCTCTGGCCGAGGGGTTACAACATTTTCTCCGTAATCCCGTTTATCACGCAGAGTCTCGTAGCAGGGCGAGAGCTGGGAGCGGTTCGACCCTCGCTGGTGACTTGCGGGATACTGAGCCGGCCGCTCAGAAAGCAATGGCAAACTACTGAGCGTAATCTTGCCAAGAAATCAACAGACAGCTGAAAGATGCTGATGTTGACAGCGATGTCCTGTAAAGGATGTGCAAAACATTTTTTTATATGCTTTGTGCATTTTTGTCTCGTGACATTTTTTGTTTTTAAATTTTAGCCCTGTGGGTTCCAGTAGACAGGGATTTCTAACTATTATATTAAGAAGTTGTAATGCGTGTTCATCTTATGCAATATGTCACTATCATTGGATGTCTGAATATAGGAATGAGCTTACTAAGATAGTGTATAGAATGGGTCTTACTGTATGGTAGTGAATCACGAAACATGAACGAACAATTTAAGACGTGCTTGTAATCAAAGGAAATGTGGTTCCTGATGCGAATCTTGAGAATGCCTTGAACTGTCAGAGTAACTAACAACTATTACTGGGAACGGCTATTGAAAGTAGAAAATTATATACAACCATAAGAACATTACAAACATCTTTCTTCGGTCACATAATGAGAAGAGAAGCTTTGGAAAACATTGAGACCACCGGAAAGATCAGTGGGGGAAGAAGCAGAGGCAAACCGAGAGAGGGAGAGAGAGGGATAGAGAGAGAGATAAAGCTGGATGGAAGATGCGATGGTTTAGAAAGATGTCATCAGAAGAGTTGATCCAGAGCACCAGGAACCGATGTTTGTGGAGAGACATGAACTCCTATGCCAGCTGGCAATTCACATGATAACGATGAATGCGTGTTCGCTTCGGCGCCAGTGTCTTTTCTGAACCTTTTCATTCACTGGGACGTATCCGTCCGTGAGCCCCACAACTGACTCTGCCAGACTAATCAACCCATTTAGTGTTTGTTATTATCGTAGTCCGTGTCCTGCAGTAGTATTGATTAGGCGATAGAATTGATTATTCCATAAGCAAATAAGAAAGCGCTTGTGGGGGAACGCAATGTGGTTGTTGAGACGCATGTTGTGAATACTTTCAACTGCCAGCATAGTTAACAACCATTGCCTGGAAGAGGCTAAAGAAAGTAGAAGCTATATGTAAATATAAGAAAATGACTGCGGTCAATAGTATATGTATATATTGATTTACAAATGTATTGGAGATCTAGCCAATTCCTTCTCAATGTAATTCAACAAAAATTAATGCATTTGTTAAATTGTTGCCTTAATGCTAACTAAAGATGTAATTCTTCAATTCAACTTAGGTAAACTCTGTGATGACACATGGTGACATTGGCAGTTATAAGTGGTAGTTGGGTTTAGTGTGTGCCTTTATAATAATGTGGAGAGCTCTATTTATCTCAATATATAAGACTTCTTTATTTCACATTCTCATCCCCTTTCTGTCGGCTTCCTGGCCTAGAGGTTAGCAACTTTTCTCCGTAATCTCGTATGCTCTCGTAAGTAACGTGACGACGGTGAGAATCAGCAGTGGTTCGAATCGCGTCGGTAACTTACGGGGTATGTGAGCCGGCCGCTAGGAAAGCAATGGCAAACTACTGAGCATAATATTGCCAAGAAATCAACAATCAGCTGAAAGATGCTGATGTTGACAGCGATGTCCTGTAAAGGATATGCAAACAAACAAACATCCCCTTTCTGCAACTTTATCCCCCTTTTTTTTAAATGTCCTGATACGCCACACAGGGACGCCACCCACTGCACACCCCATATGTATATGGGGACTCAGAAATTTAAATAATACGGTAGTGATTAGAACAGTTCATTCTCTGTCACAAAACACAATAAAGCTCATGTCGCTTTACGGGGAAAACGCACATAGATAATGACCAGTGAAATAACGTCATGTCAGCCACACATGTCAGCACTGATGACACTGATCATGTTCCTAACGAAGACTTTGGCTCTATAATTGACAATAATGGGAACTGACCAAACGCATTCAGGAATATACTGGTCATTAGTATACAGAGGTTCCTAGGCTTGTATAAAATATAGCACTCAAAAACAAAAAAAAACATAGGCTGATTTCTAGTCATTGACTTTGGGACGTAAATTATAAGTATCTCAGAAGTCTAAGTGGGTTTGTCAGATGGCGAGGGACACTGGTAATAGAGGAAGCTAATCCACACGCAAAAAATAATTCTAGTGCACTGGAATGTAGTAGGACGGGTATGGACTACGCTTGAATTCATTGCGTGCGAACATTCGCCAAAAGTATATGATGAAACTGGCATCCTGAAAAATTACAAAATACTATGATTGTCTCATGCCTAAACAGAGGCTTACATTATAATTACTAAAGTAATGAGAATGTATCAGGTATTTCTGAAGGAAGTACAAGCTGACAGTTAATGAACAGACAAGCCCGCAAGGGCTGAACATAATACACGGCGGTCTAACTGAAAACATGTCTGAGGAAATTGGACAAACCAGCTTCAGACTGACATGACCCGCAAAGAATGCTTTGATACTCGGGGAGAATCAAATGTCCCCAGCCTCTCGTGACCTAATGTATGTGAAAGATAGCGGGCAGTTGTGTGAGAAAGCTACCAAATCAGACAGAACAGTGTCGATAAAGAAAACCTAATCTTAGAAGTCGATAGGTAGGCAATCTCGGCGACGTCTCTAAATTCGATTTTCTGGTGTTATCTATTGAATTAGCTTGCGTGGGAATTCGTTACTGCGGTTAAACACATTTTGAAAATAACAAATGGCGGAAATGTATGTGCATATTCATGACGATAACCTGTGAACACTATAATGTGTCGTGGCAGAAAATTTAGTTGTATATGAAGTGGTATGCTATGTTAAGCTCTAAAAGTTAGTTGCATATTATATACAGCACCTTGCAGTCAACCCCAGCATTTTTTGGTCGTTTGTGATGCGATTTTTTGGCAAGTGTACGTAATTTTCAAATTTCATAGTTTGCAAATTACCGGCACTCATACCACTATATGAAACGGCAACAGAGCCGGTATATACTCTAGACTGTGGTATAATGACGTGTGGTGATCAGTTCACTTCATTATCGCCTTTCCTTCACAGACAAATATAAATGTTGGCGGTTTATCTGTCTGGATTCCTTGGGGTCGTCGCTGGAGCTAGGAAGTTCATGCTTTGTGTGACGCCTTCGGCAAGCCGCACTGCGGAAAGAGGCCGAGCGATTTGGGATAAAATCTGGTGATATAAAGTCTACACCCTCTAGCCTTTAAACCTTTCAGAGTGGACTTACCAGAAGTCGTTCTGGTAGGAAACATGCATAGAGAATGAACATGACCACTGTCTTGTCAGGGGTATCCGTAACGATATGGTTAATCCGACTGCGTGGTGCTCCTGAGGTCAAGGGTTTGTTTCTGAACTCTTTCGTTCGGTTCAGCAATGTCAATTTCTGGGCCACTCCTGTGGGTCGTCATTGGAACTATGAAGTTCGTGTTCTGTATGACACTTTCAACAAACCGCTCAGGGCAAAAAGACGGGCCCATACGGAATAAAACCCGACGCAATGAAATTGATTCTCTGCCTTTAAACCTCCTTTTATTAAAACTATCTTTAAAGCCAACACGTTAACCACGCAGATATCACCTCTCCGTTACCGACATATCATTCTTTAATCAATAAAACAAGTACCAAACCTAGAATACTTCACTCACTTACGGGACCTATGGCCTGCGTTGGCCCAACACCAACACCCATCTGATACATACACGATATAAATGGGGTTCGCGGTAACCTATTGGTTAAACACTCGCATGTCATATCGATGCTCAGGCGCTCGATTCGAATTGGGTTCAGTTCGAATTTTACAAATCTACCAGGTCGACCAAACCTAAAACAGGTTCCGGGAAATGTCGTGTGAAGTAAAGGCGGCAGAAGTGAAACGGACGCATATTTTCATACACCAATCATCACTCGCACGTAATGATTTGCGCGAGTGATGATTGGTGTATGAAAATATGTGTCTAGAAACTTGTGCCCAATGCACCTTAGGCATGTTTAAGGGACCTTTACGATTTAAAAACCAAATTAGAA
>JACEFZ010016092.1:165000-257500 GCA_014155875.1 Cepaea nemoralis
TAGTGAATTCAACGAAGATTGGACGGAGAAATTTATATTTATGCCTAGCCGTAATGCAGTGGTAAACCAGTTTGCTTACTCTGCGGAATTTCTGTTTCTGTTAATTTTTAAAAAATGTCATCTGGAACGACACTTCACCACCACAGTCAGACATAAATGCTCAATGTACAATCAATTCTGAGTTAGAAAAGATTTCTGACCAGTTCTCTGACCAGGTAGCAGTCATTTTTCACCAAGGCTAACGAACAGAGCAAGAATGCTGTTGTTGCGTCTTACGACGTCTCTCTTCTGTTGGCTCGCAAAAAGACGCCGTTCACCGATACAGAGGAAATAATCAAGCATTCCCTTAAAAATGCTACTAAAATGCTTGGTGATAAAAAGTGTGAAACAAAATTTGATCAGATTCCTTTGTCTAATAACACTATGGTCAGGCAAGTTGAAGAATTAGCCAACGATGTTCATCGGCAAGTAGCCGCGTATATCAAAAATTGTAATTTTTTTTTCAGTGGCAGTGACATCCACTGACATTTCTGACAAAGCCCAGGTCGCAGTTTTTGTTCGAGCAATAAACGATAATTTTGAAGTCATTGAAGAACTTCTAGGACGTGCATCAATGCATCCAACTACCAAAGGGACCGATCTGTTTGAAACTCTGAAGTTGTGTGTAGAGAAAAACAACGTAGAATGGATCAAATTGGACAGTGTATGCACCGACGGTGTTCCAGATTTGACGGGTAAAAAGTCTGGTTGTCTAGCATTATTGGAACCGTTTCTTGGCAGCACTATATTAAAATATCATTGTATCATTCACAAAGAAGCTCTGTGTGGAAGACTTTAAATCTGAAGCATGTCATGGATGTTGTTCTGAGATGTGTGAACACAATTCGAAGTAAGGCGCTGAACAGACGCTAGTTCAGATAGTTTCTATCAGACCTGAACGAGGAATACTGTGAGCTACTGTTACACTGTGATGTCAGATGGCTATCTAAAGGGAAAGTGCTGTCACGTTTCTGAGCACTGAAAAATAGTGTCTATCTGTTTCTGTCTGGGGAAAAAAAAATGCATTGCCTACAGAACGGGAATGTCTGCTGAACGATGACTGGCTTAATGAAATGGCATTTTTGGTGGACATCACGTCTCATTTAAACTACTCAAATGCGAGGATCCAGAGAAAAAACAAACTATTCACAAATGTGTGCGATGACATTTCTTCATTTAAAATGAGACTGCGACTGTTTGTCGGACAGCTTACTGAAGGGACTTTAGAGGTGTTTCCAAATTGTGATGGAAAAGAAATATGACTTGTTACAGTACAAAGTAAAAGTTGAAAGTCTTCTGGATATCTTTCAGTCGAGATTTCAAGAGTTCACAATAGAGGAGGATAATGTTGCCCTCTTCATAAATCCGTTTGTATTTCCTGATGCCAAGCTCTGTCAGTTACAGCAAAACCTTCAGCACGAAGTAATTGATTTGAAATGCAATTCTGCACAGAGATGTAAATTTCTGGAGCTGCCTGCTTCACCTTCAGCTGATCATATGATTTTATTCTGGCGACTATTGCCTGTCGAACAATTTGAACACTTGCGATCATTCGCCCAGAGATACATTTGTCGTTTTGGTTCGACTTACAGATGCGAGCAGTCATTTTCCGCAATGATCGTTATAAAAAAACAAGCAACGTTCCAGACTCACCGACAGTAGCCTAGCTGCGCTTATGACTTTGGGCACGACAGATTTGTTCCCAGACATTGATTAACTGGCATCTGAACTTATGTAACTGCTTACGAAGAACAGTTACAATCGTAAATTAATTACATTAATAGCGATCTTCGAAACTAATTAAACATTTATTGGTAAATGAAATTTTGTTTGCCCACCATAAATGACCGCAGTGTAGTACTTACACTGAGTGCCATTAAAGTTTTAGAATTTTGTTGACCAAAGTTAAGAAAGGTAAGAATGATATTGCAAGACTTTTATAATTTTATAACGTTGTGGCCCGCTTTTTTCCCCCGCATATCCTTTACAATGCATCGGTGTCAACATCAGCATCTTTCAGCTGATTGTTGATTTCTTGGCAAGATTACGCTCAGTAGTTTGCCATTGCTTTCTGAGCGACTAGCTCACATAAACCGTATGTTACCGACGCTATCAATTCTCGCGCACGTCACGTTACTCACGAGAGTATACGGGATTACGGAGAAATCGTGTAACGCTTAGACCAGGGAGACAGGCTGTGGCCCGCTTAACTACAGAAAATAGTAGATATGGCCCTCTGCTTGAAAAGCTTGGGAACCACTGCCTTAAAACTATCTAATATGCATTTTAACTTTACATTTCACGGTGTTTATTTCCTGGTCAACCTTAAATCATTATGTGCCTATTTCTCAAATTGCACCACGTGTAAGCAAGGCTAGCTTATCGATTAGCACAACATCGGCAAGAGAGTAACTTGCATTTTCTAAGTAACCCTTAAACCTTACGCTACCAATGTCACTTAAATTTCACGGTGCCCTCTTACGCTCTAGTCTTAAATCCACCATTGGCAGTTTCTCGGTCAGCCACAAATCTCATGGTGCTAGTTTCCCCCTGAGCATGAAATTATAAGGTGCCATAATTTTTCTATTAGCTTTAAACCTCACTGTGATATTTTCACAAACTTCACCACGCACAAATGGCGATGGTTTTACTGCCACCAGGGGATCAACAGGTTACTAATCAGCTTTTCGCATCCCTGACCCACACCAGAGTACCTATCCCAAGTAAACACTGCTTGCTGCAGTCTTGAATTTCCTCAACCTTTTAAATATAACCCGTGGCTAAGAGGTTACGGATGCAGTTCGTAATCCCGCATACCCGTGTTTGAAACACAGCTGCGGGCGATTTGGCAACAGACCGCCTTGCGTTGGGTTTTTTACAAAATGGTATGGGTGCCTGTCGTTCAGAATGCAATGGCAAACTACTGAATGTAAGCTTACCAAGAGATCACAACAATAAACATTTTTGGTGTTGACCTCGACGTCCTGTAAAGGACACGTAATAACTTTTGTTAGAACATATGCGGAGTCATATAAAGACGTCTTAACAATTTTGATAATACGCAAACTGATATATATCAAGAGATTTGAGCTGTCCAACGCTACTATTTGAACAGTCACAAGACAAATGAAAGCAAAAGAGTAAGAACAAAACCCACACAAAGATAAATTAATAAATACATTTAACAACAGATAATAAAAAAAGATGCTCTGGGTTTTTACTGTTCAGAAAAGAACAGCACAACAGAAGTGGATATGCACCAAACAAACAGCAACAACAAACTAAACTTAAGGACCACTTGTCACCCATTGAGGAGTGTTGAGGATATGGAGCTAACCCGACATTATTTATTGACCCATGCGCACTCCGTGGATGATATAGTCAATATTACGCCGCCATGTTTACTTCCTAGAAACTCCGTGGATGATATGGTCAATATTACACCGCCACGTTTACTTCCTAGAAACTCCGTGGATGATATGGTCAATATTACACCGCCACGTTTACTTCCTAGAAACTTCGTGGATGATATGGTCAATATTACGCCGTCACGTTTACTTCCTAGAAACTACGTGGATGATATGGTCAATATTACGCCGCCATGTTTACTTCCTAGAAACTCCGTGGATGATATGGTCAATATTACGCCGCCACGTTTATTTCCTAGATACTCCGTGGATGATAAGGTCAATATTACCCCGCCAAATTTACTTCCAAAGAAAACTTCCTGGTGCTCATTCTAGACTGGGATAAAGTAGGACTCCAGAGTAAGTTTTAACAAATTGCCGTCTCAAGAGAGATTGGAACACTTCATTAATGCGCCTGCAGGCAAGCTTGCTATCCACTGCGATTCTGTTTACTATAGGCAAAGGGTATTTGGTAAGGAAGACGGATAAATAAATTAACAGTGATTTAATGACTCTTCATCTTCCTCTTCGTCTTTCTCCTTCTCTTGAGGCTGAGGAATTAAGGCCGCCTGGCTAGTGCAGTCGCCGCGAACTGTGCAGGTTAGGGTTTTCTTCTTGCACCAGAAAGACAAACCATCCACACCTTAACGAGGATTGGAACCCACGTCTCCCGAAAGAGAATCGAATATTCTAGCCACTCAACCAGCCGCTCCTCCTTCATTACTAGTCTTTAAATAGTTGTCGTTTATAGGTAGTCTTAAAAGATCATAGGTTGTTTAGTCTATAACTGTTCCCTATTTTACGGTTCGCTCACCAGGACGCCTTTTGTTCCCATTCCAGCGTGTTATCCTCTCATGTTGCTATGGCAATCCATGAGATCATGGCGTTATTGACCCTTGGCCCATTCACCCCCACTTTTCCCGTAAAAGCCATATTTTCTGCTCTTGCTGCAATGTTATAACCATACACGCGGCATTCAACCACACACGCGTCTAGTCCATAACAAGGAAGCACATTAGTAACCTCTATATGTATGTTTAATTTAGTTTAGTTTAGTAAACGGATCAACATCACGTCACACGGGAGTAACTCATAAGTACTCCGTTCGACTCCTAACTCAAGCCTGAGTCCGGAGAATCTCAGCTCAGCCCACGAACTCCGTATCTCCGGCGATGATCCTGAAATACTTTGGGTAGATTTTTAACTCGCAATTTTGCTCTAGTGGCGCTGTTAGGCTACTCTTTTTCGATTCCCAACTGCCAAGGGATTGTTTACGCGCGCAACAATACACCCGGGCTTCCGATCTCACTACCCAGAGACCAGGGGATATTTTATTACTAGAAGTCCACGTGAAAAAATCTCGGTCCTCACCGGGGCTTAAACCCTGTACCTCCAGCACTCGAGGCGGACACCATACCTCGAGACCACTCATCACCCATTATATGTATGTATTCATGTAGTGTTGTTCATGTAGTTGTGTCGGTGTGTGTTTGCTATTTGTGTGCTGATGAATTCTTTTTCCCTATCGTCCACTTTGTCACTTGTTATCGATGTCTAGTAAGAGTTACCGATTCTATTTCTGTTTTTATGTTGATTCATTTATATATAGTCTTAAATATGTCTGCCTTGTACTTATTGAGTGTTCTAGGCACCGACACTTTTGTTGCCAATTGATCCGCTCTCTTGTTACCTCACACTCCAGCATGTCACCATAATGGGTGTATTTTTAATGATTGTGCAGTGTTCGAAAATGTTGCCGGTCCATGTTTCCTATTAACCCTCTGTAAAGTTCATGCTACATAATAGGTAAATACAAAACTTGGACCGGCAATATTTTCAAACACTACACAGTCATTAAAAGTACGCACTGTAGTATACCCCTGCCAGAGATCGGTACACACCCTAGCCACATCCGTCCATTGAAAAACTGATTGTAATCTTTACTTCACTGATTCAGTACCGACGGATAATATAATTTATCTCTATATGTGACTTCGCGTTCCAATTCCAATTTAAAAAAAAATATATATCAAATTCGATCTCGTCTAACCTGCCTCCTCAGCTTTGGGTATTGTTGAGATCCGTGGTTTTTGTGGGTATTTTAACCCTGTTTTTTGTCTTGTGTACTCTTACGAGTAAGTCCTATCTCGGACTGGTAATGTAAGCGTTTGTGTCTGTAAGTCAGCTGGGGGATTGGTCGGCGACTGTCCTTTGTGGTTTCTTTTGTCCTGGCTCGTCTGGCTTGACTGGTTGCAGTCCTTATAGGGGCATTTTATTTGGTCGTCTTGCCACTTTTTTGTGTATTGTTTTCGGTGTTTTCATTTTCCTCTTTGCGCCTTTTTTCACTTTCGATTTTGAATTTCTATTGCCTTTCGAGTTCTTCCTCTGCGATCAGCCATGGAAATCATCTCTCCGTCTTCTGTATAGTACTGTAGCCGGGTCCGTCCTCACCGTCATAGCGTCTATCTGGGTATTCTACCGGTCTCCTGAGTTTCTTGTGCTTCTTCTTTTCTTTCTCTTCCTATGGCCTGTTGAATTCCTGGTGCCTGAGTTCCTCCAATCTTACTGATTCTAGGTACTCCTCCAAGGACCATATATAGCTAAACTAGGATAGTCGTTGAAAATAAACTTGCCAAGATATCAACAACAGCAGTGCTGGTTTTGACAGCGATGTCCTGTAAATATGATATGCAATAAAAAAAAAATATATGTTTTGTAGTATCTTCCGCAATTTTAAAGCTCAGTAAACGAACATTTACATTATAATACTTGTTCATTTGATTGTGTACCATGCATGCTCCAAACCTACATTTTGCTTGGCACTGAATCAATTAATCCAGACTGAGAATCAGATAATAGGATTGCTTTGGTGACTGGAACTCCTGTTATCCACTTTAAAGTTCACTAATCGCAGTTATGTTTATCCTCTGCCACGGTAACGCAGTGGTCGGGGGTTTGATCCACACTAAAGTGGATTCGAAGATTTTAAATTCACCCAGTCTAACATTGCTACGTGCAAATGCCTTGATGGCTTGGCCACGTGGCATGGTCAAGACAGGAACTCAAAGCTGATTCACGACTCTGATGATCGTGTTAGGTGGCGAACTTGACCGCCCACGCTTATCGGCATGGCACGTGATGATGGTGGTGATGATGAAGATGTATTGGGAAGTAAAGGCGGCCGCTGTGAAAGAGACCACATCCCCAAATGATTGCCTATTGATCTATACACATGTTGGTGTGGCAACATGGGCGTATTGAGCCTTAAGGTATGTAAAAGTAAAGGGTTCTTTAATTTACTTACTTACCCCCATCCTTTCACTAAAGATAGTCACGGTGCTAGCTCCATTGTCTTCAGCAACGACTTGTCCTGTGTCTGTCGCTGAGAGTCCCCAGTCAGATCTATTTCCACGCTGCACAGAACCGTCTGTATAAACTGTTGCATCATCCTTACCGGCATTATCATCTAGAACAGTGGTTCTCAACCGGTGGGGAATTCCCCCCCCCCCCAGGGGGGAATGTTGGGTTTCCAGGGGGGGGGGGGATGAAGATTATTTCAAGATCGCGTTAATACAAGAACCGATTACTTGATATTGTTTTTCCCTTCATACTTTACGGTTCTGTACGTATCACCCTTCTGAAATTCATTTTATAACGTAAGTAGATCCGCAAATCATGTTTTATGTAGATGTCTAGACTTATTTTAGTATGTGCTATTAAATCTAGCTTCAATTATTAGTATATTAGTATACTGTGTAGGAGCAGGGGGAAATTTTTAGGGAGGAAATACGAAAGTGGGGAATGACGTTCTAAAATTATGGTGGGGGGGGGGGGGAATGACGTCCTAAAAATATGGTGAAGGGGGACACGGGCCAAAAAAGGTTGAGAACCACTGATCTAGAAGCTGTTGTACTTCCAACTCTCCCAACCCATTACTCCAATCTCTGCTCAATGTTACGATGGCCTGGTGAACAATTCTGATTTGTCCGCCCCTGTCAATCTATCCTTGCCCCTTGTATATTATTTTGACTGGAGTTATCTCCCATATAGCATCGTCTCTTTGTACCTGCCACCCTTAACTATATCGACGTTAGCAGAGGTTATGAAGAAGAGCGAGAAAGAAATAGAGATTGCATTGTTCTGTGTTTCTAAAGAACCCTTAGCCAATAATAATGCTTTGTTTATCTGTACATATATGGTTTTGAATGAATGTTTAGATGTGTATCAGTTCTGCTGCGAATAACTGCATGCTGTCAATCTTTACAGTAATCATAGCACATCAAGTGTTGCTACATAATCCCCCAACTAATGCTGTTATTTGCATATCACAAAATGACGGTAGTTACTATGCAAGGATTGAATCAAACTCACTACCTGACCACATAATGATATTGTCAGCGTAATGTCATAACCACTGTCCCAACGCGCCTGCTAATGTTATTATTACTGAGTATAAGTTTCCTTCCTCACATATTTATATCCCATTATATATATATATATACACACAGTATTGAAACATCTTATTCACTATAATCACAACCGTAGTGAAATTGTAGTTAATGGCTGCATTTGTGTAGTCACTGATAAGTGGCTCTGGAGTAGACCCAGCTTCATAAAATTGATCCCAGAGATTTCTCTAAGAACTTAGAGGTGATCCAGACCCTGTGATTGTGCCAGTCGGTCACAGAAAGTATAGATATAACACTGTGTCCCCAGTTTAATTATTTATAAGCTTTTACTGATATGTAATAACAGATGCTGCCTTAAAAACGTACAAATAAATAAATAAATGAATATATGATATGTCTTATATTAATGTTAATATTGCTCCGTTTAATAACGAAACGATCTCAAATATCGCTTTTTCAAATTAGAATTTGTAAGACAAATGTCATATGCATGAGAGATATTTATCGTTTTGATCCATCGTTTTCTATCATCAAATCAAACATGATGTTAAAGAAATATTGCATGAATATTGCAAAACATTTTGAGTAATGTTCAAATGCAGACGCAGTCATTACCAGTGTGCTAAAATTCGCTCCACTGCATCCAGTACGCGATTTCCAACCACTTAACGGAACGATATATCTTATTAGAAAAAAAGACTGCCACGTAAACAGTAACTCAACCATGAGTAACTATAATGATATGGTTTGTTGGTTTGTAAATCCTTTGGAAGACTGAATTTAACTCTTACGAAATCTGATGAAGTCGATTCCATGAAAAGGTCCTGCATTATCGGAGTGAGGCAGGTGTATACACTGTTCTTCTTAGTTATTAACAAATTACCATGTCCACGAAGATTACTGTAATGTTTTCCTTCCCCAATTTAAGCTCGGAAAGCTATGTGGGTTGGAGAGGGACTATACGGCTGGTCCGTGGAGAGGCATATTACGATGCAACCAAGTCATTGTTCAGCACAGCATTATGGACTGCCCGATATTAGGCCCAGATTGGTAATGTATTCTCAACAAGGATTGGAAGTTTCATTGTCAAAAAGGTCTAACCCAATGCCCAAGGACATCATCTTATATATAAATTGCGATCTCCGTCTGTCTGTCTGTCTGTCCATATGTCCTTTATGCGCTCGCGAACGGTCCATCCGATTGAGATGAAATTTTCTACACGTTTTACTTTCATTCCAGCGCAGCCCACTGTCGTATTTTTTCTTCTTCTTCCTCCTCCTCCCTCCTCCCATTCCCAAAATACGTACGTAAATATATGATGATGATGATGAAAGAATCCCCGAACCAAAACGCTAGGGAAAGGGAAGAAAATGACGTGACTACACAGAATCGTCACACGGCAATCATCATAATCATCAAGTGCCGTGCCGGCTGGCGTAGGCGTTCAACTCTGTTGCTGATATATATGCCTCCATGCCACGGCAATATCAATAACAATTCATCTTTTTATGTGTAAGGAAGTTATCTACAGTCGTGTAGAAGGGAAGAACAATCAATGGAAGGACCGAAATCACAGAACCTAGACGAGTATGAATTCGGAATGGCGAACTCCCTCCTCCTCTCTTCTCCTCCTGCCTCTACCTCCTCCCCTCCTCCTCCCTCTACCTCCTCCCTCCACCCTCCTCCTCTTCCTCCTCCCTCTACCTCCTCCCCCTCCTCCCTCTCCCTCCTCCCTCCTCCTTCTCCCTCTTCCTTCTCCCTCTTCCTCTCCCCTCCTCCTCCATCCTCCTCCCTCCTACTCCCTCCGCCTCCTCCCTCCTCCTCCCTCTACCTCCTCCCTCCTCCTCCCTCTACCTCCTCCCTCCACCCTCCTCCTCTTCCTCCTCCCTCTACCTCCTCCCCCTCCTCCCTCTCCCTCCTCCTTCTCCCCCTCCCTTCTCCCTCCTCCTCCCTCTCCTCCTCCCTTCTCCTCATCCCTCCTACTCCCTTCTCCTCCTCCCTCCTCCTCCTCTCTCCTCCTCCCTCCTCCCCTTTCCTCCCTCTACCTCCTCCCTCTACCTCCTCCTCCTCCTCCTCCTCCTTCCTCCACATCCCTCTTCCTCCTCCTCCCTCCTCATCATTCCTCCTCCTCCTCCCCCTCCTCCTTCTCCCTCCTCCTTCTACCTCTTCCTCCCTCCTCCTTCTCCCTCCACCTCCTCCTCCTCCTCCTCTCTCCTCCTCCTCCCTCCTCCTCCCTCCTCCTCCTCCCCCACCTGCGTTCTCCTCCTCCCTCCTCCTTCTCCCTCCTCCTCCCCCTCCCTCCTCCCCCTCCTCCCTCTTCCTCCTCCTCCTCCTCCTTCACCCTCCTCCCTCCTCCTCCTCCTTCACCCTCCTCCCTCCTCCTCCTCCTCCTCCTCCTCCTTCCTCCTCCTTCCTCCTCCCTCCTCCTCCCTCCTCATCCCTCTTCCTCCTCCTCCTCCTCCTCCTCCCTCCTCCTTCTCCCCTTTCCCCCTCCTTCTCTTAATCCCTCCTCCTCCCTCCTCCTCCCTCCTATTCCTCCCTACTCCTCCTCCTCCCTCCTCCTCCTCTCTCCGCCTATCTCTTCCTCCCTCCTCCTACCTCCTCCACTCTCTTCCTCCTCCCTCCTCCTCCCTCTTCCTCCTCCTCCTCCCTCCTCCTACCTCCTCGCCCTCCTCTTCCTTCCTCCTTCGCCCTCCTCCTCCCTTCTCCTCCCTTCTCCTCCTCCCCCTCCTACCCCTCCCTCCTCCCCCTCATCCCTCCTCCTCCCTCCTCCTTCTTCCTCCCTCCTCCTCCCCTCCTCCCCTCCTCCTTCCTCCTCCTCCCTCTCCTCCTCATCCCTCCTCCTCCATTCTCCTCCTCCCTCCTCCTCCTCCCTCTACCTCCTCCCTCCTCCTCCCTTCACATTCCTCCTCCTCCCTCTTCCTCCTCCTCCCTCCTCCTCATCCTCCTCCTCCTCCTCCTCTCTCCTCCTCCTCTCTCCTCCTCCTCCTCCTCCTCCTCCCTCTACCTCCTCCCTCCTCCTCCCTTCACATTCCTCCTCCTCCCTCTTCCTCCTCCTCCCCCTCATCCTCTTCCCTCCTTCTCCTCCCTCCTCCTTCTCCCTCTTCCTCCCTCTTCCTTCTCCCTCCGCCTCCTCCCTCCTCCCACTCTCTCCTCCTCCTCCCTCCTCCTCCCTTTCCCTCCTCCTCCCTCTCCTCCTCCTCCCTCCTCCTCCTGCGTTCTCCTCCTCCCTCCTTCTCCCTCCTCCTCCCTCTTCCTCCTCCCTCCTCCTTCTCCTCCCTCCTCCCTCCTCCTTCTCCCTCTTCCTCCTCCCTCTTCCTCCCTCTTCCTGCTCCCTCCGCCTCCTCCCTCCTCCTACTCTCTCCTCCTCCTCCCTCCTCCTCCCTCTCCCTCCTCCTCCCTCTCCTCCTCCTCCCTCCTCCTCCTGCGTTCTCCTCCTCCCTCCTTCTCCCTCTTCCTCCTCCCTCCTCCTCCCCCTCCTCCTCCACCCTACTCCTCCCTCCTCTTCCTAATCCCTCCTCCTCCCTCCTATTCCTCCCTATTCCTCCTGTCTCCTGTCTCCTCCTCCCTCCTCCTCCCTCCTCTTCCCTCCTCCACCTCCCTCTTCCTCCTCCCTCCTCCATTTACCCAAGACAGACAGACAGACAGATAGTCGGGAACGGGATCTTATATGACTACTTATATGATTTAAATGAGATGCTCTCCGCCATGGGCTGGGCCGGGTCAGACAGACAGACAGACAGATAGATAGACAGACAGACAGACAGACAGTCGGGAACGGGAACTTATATGACTACTTATATGAATTAAATGAGATGCTCCCCACCAGGAGTTGGGCGATGCCGGGCCGGGTCAGACAGACAGACAGATAGATAGTCGGGAACGGGAACTTATATGACTACTTATATGAATTAAATGAGATGCTCCCCATCAGGGTTTGGGCGAAGCCGGGCTGGGTCAGACAGACAGACAGACAGACAGATAGACAGACAGACAGACAGATTGTCGGTAACGGGAACGAGAACTTATATGACTACTTATATGAATTAAATGAGATGCTCCCCACCAGGGTCTGGGCGAAGCCGGGCCGGGTCAGCTAGTAATAATATAATTAAGGCATACACAGCTAACGATCTCAATGTACACGCAATTCATTATAATTACCTGGTTCGTTCGTAGGTGGCAGTTTGGAATCGTCACACGTAGCACTGCCTTCTAAGGATGTCCCTTCGCTCCGCTCATTTTGATTTGGGAGATCAGATACCTACTTTTTAATACTTTCTTCTCAGACTTACCACTGAGTGGTGAGATTGCATATCTAGTCTAGAAAACTTACCTGCTCTTGTCTCGATTAGGGAGATCGCATACCTAGCGTAGAATAATTATCTCCTCTTATCTTGGGTAGTGAGATCGGATCCTTAGCCTAGAATACTTATCTTCTCTCATCTTGAATAGTGAGATCGCAAACCTCGCCTAAAATACTTATCTACTCTCATCTTGAACAGTTAGATCGCATACCTAGCCTAGAATACTTATCTCCTCTCATCTTAAGTAGTGAGATCGCTTACCTAGCCTAGAATCCTTATCTCCTCTTATCTTGAGTAGTGAGATAGAATACGGATACCTAGCCTAAAATACATACCTCCTCTCATCTTGAGTAGTGAGATCGGATACCCAGCCTAGAATACTTGTCTCCTTTCATCTTCAGTAGTGAGATCGGATACCTAGCCTAGAATACTTACCTCCTCTCATCTTGAATAGTGAGATCGGGTACGGATTCTTCTTCTTCTTCAGCTTTCCGAGCCATTGAGGTTCTTTGCTGCAAATACAATCCGTCTCCATTCGTCTCTCTGGTGGACCTTCTCTTGCCAGTCGTTGATTCCAAGTGCTTGTAGGTCTGTACATGTATTATCTCTCCACCTCTTCTTGGTCTACGTCGGGGTCTACGGTCATTTATTTCCTGAGTGTAAGCGAGTTTTGTTTCCCTATTATCTTCCATTCTTTCTATATGCCCCAGCCATTGTAGTCTATTAGCCTTCATGATACCAGTGATTAGCGGGGACTTAAACAGATCATAAATGTCTTTGTTACTTCTTCTTTTCCACTCTCCACTTAGTGTATCCTTAATGGGTCCAAAGATGCATCTTAAAATTTTGTTCTCAAAGGTTTGTAAAACGGCTTCGTCTCCTTTCGTTGTACTCCAGGTTTCAGAGCCATACAGCACAACTAGTCTGATCAGTGTTTTGTATATTGTGATTTTGGTGTTACGAGATAGCGCCTTTGATTTTAGTAGATGTTGTAGTGCATAGTATATCTTGAGTTGTGAGATCGGATACCTAGCCTAGAATACTTATCTCCTCTCATATCGAGTAGTGAGATCGGATACCTAGCCTATAATACTGATCTCCTCTCATCTTGAATAGTGAGATCGGGTACGGATACCTAGCCTAAAATACTTATCTCCTCTCATATCGAGTAGTGAGATCGGATACCTAGTCTAAAATACTTACCTCCTCTCATCTTGAGTTGTGAGATCGGATACCTAGCCTAAAATACTTATCTCCTCTCATATCGAGTAGTGAGATCGGATACCTAGCCTAAAATACTTACCTCCTCTCATCTTGAGTTGTGAGATCGGATACCTAGCCTAAAATACTTATCTCCTCTCATATCGAGTAGTGAGATCGGATACCTAGCCTAAAATACTTACCTCCTCTCATCTTGAGTTGTGAGATCGGATACCTAGCCTAAATTACTTATCTCCTCTCATATCGAGTAGTGAGATTGGAGGATACCTAGCCTAAAATACTTACCTCCTCTCATCTTGAGTTGTGAGATCGGATACCTAGCCTAGTGTAACAGTGAGGGATTCTAGGTTAGGAGTAAAGAGTTAAGGAATGCTGCGCATTCCTTGACTAGGGGGAAAACCATAGTGAACGTGTGTGCACGAATGAAGAAGGGTATCTAGGAAAACACACACGTCACTTGGGGGCCAGCGAGAACAGATGTCAACACCGAGAAGGGAGTCTCCATCATATGTGCTGAGCTAGAATGATTCATCAATAAAATCCTTTTCTAACAACGCGAAGACTGACTTGTCTGGTGCTATACGTTCACGATCATAGCCTTTGTGTGTAGCACTGTCACACAAGGCTGATTTGGTGCCTTTGACCTTACGAAACATGGGAGGTCGCGGAGAGAGAATACCGCCATAGTTATGTCGGGCATGTCCGGAGAAGTAATTAATTTGAAAAACAACAGATGAAAGCCGACTGTTGGTAGCTGTTCTGGGTTTGCACTAGATTCCTGATTAAGAAGGAGATCCAATTTCAAGGTCAGCGCTAAAGAAAAGGTTTGAGTGATATTTATTTTTTTGAAAGACTGATGTTATTGCATAATTATAAAATTAGTTGGAGAACTGACCAACGCAAAATGCTATAAGTAATGCCGTTCTGCATCAAAAATCAGTAAGAAAAATGCACACTTACAAGAGTTTAACGTAGGTGATAGGGTATATTATAAAAAACATAGAAAAAACTCTAAGTTTGATGCTCATTGGGTCCCGGGATACTATATTTTAGAAAAAAAAGGTCCAGTGTCGTATACTATTAAGAATCAAATTTCAGGGCATGTTGCACGTTCACATGTAGAACACTTAAGGCGGGATAATGAAGAAAGGGATGCAGAGAATAATAATAATAATAATTATTGTTCCGAAGAAATATTGTCGGGTGGACAGATTGTCAGACAATCGGGTTATCCAAGGCCTATAGAGAATGGAAAACAAGTAACAACAGCATCTAATACAGCTGAACAAGAAGAAACGATACCAAAAACAGTCATGACAGAGGAAAATAATGTGTATGACGATTATATGAGTGAAGAGTCAGTTAGGGAAAATATTGAACCTCCATTTATGAATACAAGACAAGCAGTAAAAAGAAAGTTGGATAGACAGAAAGAAAAAGAAATTAAGAGGCAAAGGAAACTTAGAGAGAATTCTTCGAGTGAGGAAGAGATGCCACTTTTTGAAAATCTGTTGAGACGGCAAGACAGAAAAATTAGATTGGATGTAGAAAGGAAGAGATTAGCGGTTGCTAGTAATGGATATACAGATGGGGAACAAGAGATGGATGAAAAGTCAGAAACTGATGAAGAAGCTGATATGAAAGAAGATAGCTCTCCTCGAGAGGATAGAGACATTGATGTAGATATTGCAATTATTGAAAAAAATTTGAGGTTATTAAAGAAATGGAGAAATGATAGATGAAAAGAGTGATATAGGGTTCTGCAGATAGCAGATAGAAGAAGAAGTTGGACACGATAATTTTGTGTTTACAAAGGTACTTGATGGAATTTTTCTAAAGCGAAAATTATTATTGGGTACTCAGAAATTGGTCTTGAAATTTATAATGTATGTGTACATTGATTAATGTGGGGGGATATATATGATGAGGGGATTGAAATGCTTTGTTCAATTGTTGGGACTTCAATTGTGTTTTATGAAATGTGAAAAATAAGTTAACTTAGATGGTTATTTTTACGATGTTTTGGGTTGATTGAGTTACCTTGAGGGTGTTTAAAATGATTATTACTTTGAAGTTCAGTTAGAAGATGAATTAAAGTAGTGGTTAGTGAAGTGACTCTATATGTAGTAATGAAGGGGTATGTTGTTATTACATGTGGGGTATGCAATGTATATACAAGGTTTATAATAGGAGCTGGATTGAACAGCGTTTAAGGGGAGAATATGGGGGGAATGCCAGGTTGAAATTTGGCATTTAACTGCATATTGGAAGAAGAAGACTGTACTTAACAGTTAGGAAGTTTTTGTGGTTGAAGGAAAGGTAAACAGGAAATTGTTGGTCTGAATAATACAAAGGCTGGCAGTTTTGGATTAACATACTTTTTTGATAATAACAATTATTATTGACGGAAACTGAAGATAAATTTTGAAACTTTATTTTTTGATAAAGTTTTGAGAATGTATGGGAAGAGAAAGGTGATTACTTCTTACTTTCTTACTTTTTCCTTACTTTTATTGATTTCAGGTGCGCACCTACACAAATCTAATCTAGCTATTTTTTCCTGTCTATCCTAGAATACTGAGAGAGTGAGAATGTGAATAAGGGGGAAATTAAAGGATAAGGGGAATATCTTCAGTTTTGTCAATCATAATTTAGATGGATGTTTTAAAGTTAAAAGCGGTTCGCTTGTGGAGACTTTTGTATTGTGGGGAATTTTATGGAGAGTTTTGTAGAAAGTTTTCTAGAGAACTTTATGATGAGTTTTGTAGAGAGTTTCGATATTATGATCTCTGGGTAGCAATTGGCTATGAGGAGATAGGAGAATTGACTTAGGAAATATATAGAATTGTTGTTATTGTAGTATAGAGAGGTAAAGTTAACTAATTAAAAGTTGGGGTTGAGATTTTTTCAAGGAAAAATTCTCTTTGAAGAAGGGGAGGTATTGTAACAGTGAGGGATTCTAGGTTAGGAGTAAAGAGTTAAGGAATGCTGCGCATTCCTTGACTAGGGGGAAAACCATAGTGAACGTGTGTGCACGAATGAAGAAGGGTATCTAGGAAAACACACACGTCACTTGGGGGCCAGCGAGAACAGATGTCAACACCGAGAAGGGAGTCTCCATCATATGTGCTGAGCTAGAATGATTCATCAATAAAATCCTTTTCTAACAACGCGAAGACTGACTTGTCTGGTGCTATACGTTCACGATCATAGCCTTTGTGTGTAGCACTGTCACACTAGAATACTTATCTCCTCTCATATCGAGTAGTGAGATCGGATACCTAGCCTAGAATACTTATCTCCTCTCATCTTGAATAGTGAGATCGGATACCTAGCCTAGAATACTTATCTCCTCTCATCTTGAATAGTGAGATCGGGTACGAATACCTAGCCTAAAATACTTATCTCCTCTCATCTGGAGTTGTGAGATCGGATACCTAGCCTAGAATACTTATCTCCTCTTATCTTGAGTTGTGAGATCGGGTACCTAGCCTAGAATACATATCACCTATTATCTTGAGTAGTGAGATCGCGATGTGAACTAAGACCGTGATGTCTCGTGCGGAAGTTGTGTCCTTTAGAAATCGCAGGGCGTAGACCGCTGGATGACATTGATGACAAAACTGTTAGCAAAGAATACACACAGGTAAATAAGGCCCATTACTTTGGGTGGTATCGGCTGAGAAGGAATAGATCTTATACACACAGAACTCGGATATATTGATCTCTGAGTTAGATATTCGCCACGGCTGGGTGTGCTTTTATTAAGTGGTATTAGTATTTATGTGTATGGTTTTATTAAGTGGTATTAGTATTTATGTGTATGGTTTTATTAAGTGGTTTTAGTGTTTATGTGTTTCACAACAATGTGTACCTGTGGGCAAGTGCCTATAAGGGGAGACCACATAAAACAACTGTGTACCAGGAACAGCCTAGAAAAGTCTATTATATAAATGAGAAGTCGCTTAAAAGTCGACTGGTCGACTTCATTGCATCGGTTCAGCGCGGAAAGCGTCGCAAAAAGCATGAACTTCGTAGCTCCAGTGGCCGCTCTCAGGCGTCTTCGAAAAGAATGCACTCGTGAGCACGCGGCCCGGAATAGAACCCACAACCTTCGGAACCCGAGTCAGACGGCTTGACCTCTTCGCCATGCCAACTCTATATCAAACTCTACTGACATCTTGAAAATCTGCCGGAGTTGGTAGAATTCGTATAGAAAGCAAATTTCAGATGAAGGCTGATTACAAGTGGATGAAAAGAAGAAGAAGTAACTGTAAACCGTTAAACTCTCCTTGCCAAGGGGCTACTGTGTAGGTCAAGGGGTTTATGACATAGATAATAAGACTGTAAAGACAACAATATGGCTCGCTCACTGGGTAGTCTAGCAGATGCTGAGATTGATGCTTTTAACACAGCTCACTGTGGCAGCTCAAATATTGTTTATTTCTGAAGGATCTACACCCAAACAAACTTCCGCAGCCAGCTGGGCCACTCACTCTTGCTTATGTTCATGGAGTTTTACACTGTCCACTGTAGACCGAGTGCTTGGTGGCCGTTTGTACAGTATGTACAGTCCAGCTCATGGTATGCTTTTGACAAACTACAATATCTCACTCTCTCTCTCTCTCTCTCTCTCTCTCTCTCTCTCTCTCTCTCTCTCTCTCTCTCTCTCTCTCTCTCTCCCTCTCTCTCTCTCTCTCTCTCTCTCTCTATCTCTCTCTCTCTTTATCTCTCTCTCTTTATCTCTCTCTGTGCGTGTGTGTGTGTGCGTGCGTGCGCGCGTGCGTGCGCGTGTGTGTGTGTGTGTGAGTTTGTCACAACCTAGTGCAGTACCAAACGCTGGCATACAATAATCGTCACACATGGTTGAATACAGAACTCACTAACGGTATACCACTACGACAATCATTTTAATGTTCACTTACATCACTCGCCGGACTTTCCATCTCTCAACACATCCTTACTTACACACACACGCGTCCTCGAACGATTACGATGTTCGTGAAACAACACTCGAGATACCAATACGGGACGTGAAGTTGGTCATGTCTTTTTTTTTAGCATATCCTTTTTACAGGACTTAGCTGTCAACACCAGCATCTTTCAGCTGTATGTTGATCTCTTGGCAAGATTACGCTCAGTAGTTTGCCATTGCTTTCTGAGCGGCTGGCTCATATCCCGCAAGTCACGAGCGGGGGTCGAACCTGGTCATGTCTGGTTGATGTACATTAATTGTCCTTGTTAGTATAACTGTTGGTATAACGTTCTGCGTGTCTGCTTTGCGTTTAACTTGTACCCTCTCTAACCTGTATGAATTCTCTAACTCGAATCACTTCTCTAACGTGTAAGACTCCTCTAACTTATATAATTTGTCGTTAAGCTACCTTGCGCTTGAATCACGGGCTCTTTATTTCCCGATTTGGAACGACAACTCTGGTCGTGAACTTCCTCGAGCTAACCGAGTTTGTGTCAATGAGGCTCACTGGTGTGGCCGCTTGACTAACTTTCTGGGCATGTCACGTGGTTCTGTCTGGCTATAATCCATTTTCATTTGAATTGTTGGGTAACTGTCTTTAACTCTTTACATCTCGTCTTTCAGTCATAGTTACACTATCTAGATACCTGACACTTCCAAAAAGTTACTCCTTTTCCATAGTCGTTTGGCTTTATTTTAATATATAGTCATTATTAAAGCATTGGTAATTAATTAAGTATTTGTCATGAATACAAATTATTTAACGTATAGGATATTATTCGGTGCTGTTTCTTCGCATGATTTTGACATACTTTGTTTTGTTTCAACTTTGTATAGTTAAGTGTATCCTAACCAATTATGTAGAGGAAACATGGTAGATTAGGTGAACGGTCTTTCTCTCACTTAGCGGAGGACGAGCTCATGCGTCGATCTTTTCTTATATGGTTATTTTTTTTTAAACTGACGTGTGATACAGACCAACGACTTAATAGGCCTCGTGGGTTCGCAACCAGAACTTACATTTCACAGTTTGTTTCTTAGGGGCAGAACGAGAGAAATATAATTTGGTAATTTCACATCTCCGACTTTAATTTGTGTGCGTGTGTGTGTGCGCGCGCGCGCTCACGCGAGTGGGCGTTCATTCACTTTGAATTCACATCTAGTCCATACACATGCTGCTACTTCTAAACCGCAGGACTGATTTTTGGGTGTGAATTAGCTTTCCCTTTTTACCAGTGTCCCTCGCCATAAGGCAAACCCATTACTACTTCTGAGGTACTTGTAATGTACGTTCTCTAGGATGAGAAGCCAACAGTTTTAATAATCTTGTGCACATCCAAGTCTTACCGATATTGTCGATGTTGCTGCTAATGCACTAAACAATATATAATGACACAAAGTAGTGCAGCTTTACATAACAGAGTTACGACACATACAGCACGTTTCGGCGGTTAGCCTTCATCAGCAAACAAACACATTCACAAACACAACATACAGTCAAGGAGAACTCCTGTGACTACATTAGAAGGTGATGACAGGACGAGAGGAACAAATGCATGGAAAAAATGGAAGCAATGAAGAGAAAATGAGAATTGACAAAATGTTAATTGAAAAGAATGTTAGTCGAAGAAAATGTTTAATATAACAACTGTTTATAGAGAAAAAAACTGTATACTCACCTCACGTACGGACCTGTGAATGTCTGCGGAAATCTCGGGTGTATTTGTATAATGGTGCTGGATGTTACGGTACAGTGAGCACATAGAAAGAAGGGGGCGGGGTAGGAGGCGTGTAAAATTGACCACGACCCCATTGTGTTGTTGGTCTGGGTGGACTTGTGTGCAGGAACACGCGTACTTACATAGACACACTTCAACAGACAAAATGCTAGTGTATGTGGACATGCAAGAAGAGAGAGAGGGAGAGAGAGAGAGAGAGAGAGAGAGAGAGAGAGAGAGAGAGAGAGAGAGAGAGAGAGAGAGAGGAGCGAGAGAGAGAGAGACAGACAGAGAGAGACAGAGAGAGGAAAAGTGCCTGCGACCTACTACATGGGGTATATTGTAACCTACGAAATAGTAAGTATGGTTGCTAGTCATACAACGCGCTTCAGGAGCCCCTCGCCCAGTCCTAGAGTTGTTGGGGTTGTGTAAAATCCAACCACTGGCAATGCACGTGAAGAAGGTATGCACAGAGAAGCCAGATGTGAGAGGAGAGAGAGAGGGAGAGAGAGAGAGTGAGAGAGAGAGCGCGAAAGGGGGGAGAGAGGGGGAGAGAGAGGGAGAAGAGAGAGGGGGAGAGGGAGAGAGAGAGAGGGAGAGAGATAGAGAGAAAGGGAGAGAGAGAGGGGGAGAGGAAGAGAGAGAGAGGGAGAGAGAGGGAGGGAGAGAGGGAGAGAGAGAGGGAGAGAGAGAGTGAGGGAGAGAGAGCGAGAGAGGGGGAGTGAGAGAGGAGGAGAGAGAGCGAGAGAGAGGAGAGCGAGAGGGTGAAAGAGAGAGAGGGAGAGAGAAAGAGAGAGAGAGAGAAAGAGAGAGAGAGAGAGAGAGAGAGAGAGAGGAAAAGTGCCTGTGATATACCACATGAGGCGTGTGGGGCGCGTCGGTCTACGTGTACGACGTTTCCCTCGTACTGAACCCTATGAAATAGTCAGTATGGTTGATTGTTACAAAGCACACTTCAGGAGCCTACTCGTCCCAGTGTTTGAGTTGTTAGGGCTGTGTGAGATATAACCACTGGTAATACAAGTGAAGTGGGTGGGCACAGAGAAGCAAGATGTAAGGAGAGAGAGAGAGAGAGAGAGAGAGAGAGAGAGAGAGGAGAAGTGCCTGTGATATACCACATGAGGCATGTGGGGCGCGTCAGTCTACACGTACGACGTTTCCCTCGTACTGTCCCCTATGAAATAGTCAGTATGGTTGATTGTTACAAAGCACACTTCAGGAGCCACTCGTCCAGTGTACGAGTTGATGGGGCTGTGTGAGATCCAACCACTGGTAATAAAAGTGAAGTAGGTAGGCACAGAGAAGCAAGATGTAAGGAGAGAGAGAGAGAGAGAGAGAGAGAGAGAGAGAGAGAGAGAGAGAGAGAGAGAGAGAGGGAGAGAGAGAGGAAAACTGCATGCGATATACCGCATGAGGAATGCGGAGTGGGTAGGTCTACAAATGCGAGGCTTCACTCCTACTGTTCTCTATGGAATAGAGGCAGTAAGGTTAATTGCTATACCACGAATTTGAGGATCAAATCTTCTGTGTTAAAATCAGACCACCGGCAATATAGTTGGAATATGTGGGTACAGAGAAGCCTGATGGAGAGAGAGAGAGAGAGAGAGAGAGAGAGAGAGAGAGAGAGAGAGAGAGAGAGAGAGAGAGAGAGAAAGAGAGGAAAAGTGCCTACGACACGCCCCTGATGTATGCGGGGTCGGTCGGTCTACAAATACGAGGCTTCACTCATACTGTTCCCTATGAATTCGGGGCAGTAAGGTTGATTGTTATACAACGTATTTGAGGATCAAATCATCCAGTGGTAGTTTTAAAATCAGATCCCTGGCAATATAGTTGGAATATGTAGGCACAAAGAAGAAAGATGGAAGAGAGAGACATTATTGTTATTGTGTCTTTATTCTGTTTAGGTTCGTGCCGGATAGGACAAGTCAGGGAATTATATACAGGAAGCATAATCATAATAATACAGTTTAAGAAGAAGGGGTGCAAGAAGGGGTTGAGGAAGTGGGGAAGGAGGAGCAAGAAGCGGAGAAAGAGGAAGAAAAGGAAGAAGTGCAGAGAAATAAAAAAATCACTAAAAAAACGAACGAACGAACTTTATTTTCAAAGAGTCACACATTGGCAAGTAGGTCGGTCTCATATTCGGCCCTTCCAGTTACTCATCTTTCGTATATCCATTGTCTATTGTGCGTGTTGTCGGGGTCCCTGGTCTAGGTGTTAAACGACTTTCTCCGTAATCCCGTTTATCCACTTAAGGTAACGCAGCGCGCGAGAATTATAAGCGGTTCTCGCCGAGTTGGTAACTTACGGCACAAGTGAGCGAAAAGAAAAACAGTGAAAGCAATGGCAAACTACTGAGCGTAATCTTGCCAAGAAATCAACGACAGCGGCAACATTCTAGTGTTGACAGCGATTTCCTGTAAAGGATATGCGAAAAACAAAATTATTGTGCGTGTTACTTTTACATAGAAAAATAAAAATCATTGTCAAATGAATGATATGAATATAAACAATGTATATTACAATGTTAGACAGACAGACAGACAGACAGACAGACAGACAGACAGACAGACAGACAGACAGACAGACAGACAGACAGACAGACAGACAGACAGACAGACAGTGCACAGTGGCTTGCTTCGCTTCGGAGGTCACGTGGGGCAAGCATCACCTGGATCTTTTCTCCAGGGCATGCCGGTGTGCTGGGGAATGAAAAGGCAGACAGATTGGCTGGCTCTGCAAAACTTGGTGAAGTATGATGCACGACAAGGCAGACGTGGTTGCGGCCTTGTGGGAGCACGTGTACACCTAGGAGGAGCAAATGGATTACCATAGTCTGGCAAGAATGAGGCAGCGATGAGTGACATGGGGATCTGGCCGATGCCCGACGCTCAGAGGAAAGGCGAGACGGACATATAATCAGATTGCTACTGGAACTATTGGTGTTGGAACACTTCGCTGGCTGCTTAGGATGGGGACAGAGCGCTTATATGAATGCCCCAAATGCTGTGATGTCGTTTCCTAAATCAATTAATCAGTCAATCAAACAGACAGACAAACATACAGACACACATACACACAGACTCACATATAAAATGCGTCATGAAGAAGAAGATCAGGAGGAGGCAGATGAACAGGAGAAGGAGCAGGTGGAGCATGAGGGGAAAAAAGAAGATAATCACGCATTATTATCCTAACATCAAAGAGTCTATAATTTGATCAAATGTTAAGAATCCAGCCTACACCTTCCTTAAATATGATATAGCCACCCCAGTGACAATCAATCAATTAATCAATCAAGTGGCATCTCAACACTTAAGGTCGGCTGTAGAGTCTTGTACACTCTTTGACCATTGTCTTCACGGCGCATTCATATTTTGTTATTGTTGCATATCCCTTATAGGACGTTGCAGTCAACATCAGCATTTTTCAGCTGCTGTTGATGTACTAGGCAAGATTATGCTCAGTAGTTTGCCATTGCTTTCTGAGCTACCGGCTCTTATACCCAGTAAGTTACCAACGCGGCGATTCTCGAATTTTTTGAGGTTACGTTACTCACGAGAATATACGGGATTACGGAGACAGACGTTAACTCCTAGGTCAGGGAGAAAGGCATTCATATAAGCTTTTATTATTCAATCTCTTGATGTTCGCCCACCTGTAATGTTGGCTTTCGCTGGCAATTTTCCCCTCCACTTTTCTCTACAGCACTTACATGATCAAGAATCTTTTTATTTTAATATTGTCCAAGTATCTGCATTGTTCCACCTTGATCTCATTAAAAAATATAAAATTAAATCCAAATGTTTGTAATACTTCCGTGTTTGTTATCATCTCATGTCGTAATCTTCTTAAATATATATATATATATATATATATATATATATATATATATATATATATATATATATGTGTGTGTGTGTGTGTGTGTGTGTTTGTGTGTGTGCGCGTGCGTGCGTGCGTGCGTGCGTGCGTGCGTGCGTGTGTGTGTGTGTGTGTGTGTGAACATCACCGCATTAAATAGTTTTGAAGTATGTACAAAGAGTAATGCTGATGAAAACGCATTTTATATTTTGTCTTATAATAAGCGCTAGCTTAAAAGTAAAGAGAGAAGAAAGGGCATAATGTTAGACGGGTCTGTATCACCCAATTCTTAATCCTTTGAAAATAAACAGTGTTCGTTTATGCGTTCGTTCGTTGTAACAAATAAACAAGTTTGGGAAAATGTACTAGAGCAAATAATTCAATTATTAAACAAGCGTAGGGTATCATCATTATCCTCATCATCATCATCATCATAATCATCATCATCATCATCATCATCATCATCATCATCATCATCATCATCATCATCATCATCATCATCATCAAAATGATTATCATCATCACTATCCACTTTTGCTGTCAAGCGTCTCTCCGTCGCGCTATGTGTGGCACTGAATAGTGTACGTTCGTGTGATGTTACACTGTCATTGATGTCGTCAATCCATTTAATGCCCGTGCTCTCTCTTGGTCCATGCCACCGCCTCAATCCATCCAGCATCATTATCTCTTGGTCTGCCTCTGCCTCTCTTCCCCTTCGATCTTTCCAGTTGTCACATTGTTCTCCAATGCCTCTCTTCTCATCACATGACCAAAGAAAGCTATCTGTCTCTTTCTTGTTGTTGTATATGGTTTTCCAGTTTCATTAGCCTCTTTCAGGCAATCGTTGTTAGTTACTCTGGTAGTCCAAGGAATTTGCAACATTCGTCTCAAAAACCATATCTCTGTTGCTTCTAAGTTCTTCATAATTTGTTTATTTACATTCCAAGATTCACTGCCATACAGCAAAACTGGTTCTATATAGCATTTCAGCACTCTATTTCTTACATTCATTGATAGTGACTTGTTGCATAAGATACTCTTAATTTTTCTTAAATGCGGCTTTTGTTTGCCCTATTCTGCTCTTAATCTCTGTTGTACATCTTCCATCTGATGTCATAAATGTCCCTGAGTATTTAAATTATCCTCCATTGGCACCTTGCCGTCTTGACAGACGATAGTTTGTGTTTTAAAAAGGCATAATAACTTTTAACTATGGCGGTAGCGAGTGTGACTGATAAGGCCAATTTGCGCTGTAAATGTCCGTTCACAGTGGGTGCATGTGAACACGTGGTCATTTCCACCATCATGCACCATCTTACGTCTCAAACGCTTGGTGTGTGACTTTTCTGCAATAATTTTCTCCTTTGACTTTATTCCATTTCTGATATTTGCCCTCCATGCAACACGTTCAGCGGCGACTTGCTCCCAATGTGCATTATCAATGCCTGTATCAATCATGTCCCGCTTACACACATCTTTGTATCGTAGTAGAGGCCGACCCTGAGATCTCTTACCCATCTGTAATTCACCAAAAAAGATATCCTTTGGTATTCTACCATCATCCATCCTCCTAACATGTCCTATCCATCTAAGTCTACGAAGACTGAGCATGGAATAAACTGTCACACAACCTGATCTTTCCAATACTTCAGTATTTGTGATTTTGTCTTGCCACTTAATACCAAGAATTCTTCGCAGACACCGCATATGAAAGCTGTTTAAATTGTTCTCTTGGTGTGAGTAAGTTGTCCAGGTTTCACTGCCATAGAGAAGAGTACTAAGGACACAGGCTTGATAGACAAGGACTTTTGTTTTGACAGTAAGCTTCCTGTTCTCCCAGACTCTTTTTCTTAACCTGTTCATTGTTGTTGCTGCCTTACCAATCCGGATGTTGATTTCCTGATCTAGGGATAATTTGCTATTTACCACTGATCCTAGATATGTAAAATGGTCTACTATCTCTAGTTCGGCGTCGTCAATAAAGATTGATGGTACCTCATGTGCACCTTGTGACATAATCTGTGTCTTCTTTTTGCTAATTGTTAAACCAAATTCAGAACAAGCATTGGAGAATGCAGATAGTAGACATTGCAATTCTTCCTCAGAGTGGGTCGTAACTGCAGCATCATCTGCAAAAAGCAACTCTCTGATCAGTACCCTCCTAATTTTGGTCTTAGCCTTCAATCTCTGAGCATTGTAGAGGCCGCCATCTGAGCGTGAGTGAATGTATATACCACCATCCTGATCACGAAATGCATATTTCAGTAGAAGTGAAAAGTATATTCCAAAGAGGGTGGGAGCTAGTACACAACCTTGCTTAACTCCACTCTTGATTTCAAATTCTTCAGAAGTTGCACCATCAAACTTGATTATACCCTTCATGCCTGTGTGGAACGATTCCACAATGGACAGAAGAGTTGGTGGGCAGCCAATCTTCTTTAGTGCCTTGAACAGACCCTCACGACTGACCAAATCAAATGCCTTTGTGAGGTCGATGAAGGCAATAAACAGTGGTTGATTCTGTTCACGGCATTTTTCTTGCATTTGTCGCAATGAGAATATCATATCAGTGGTAGACCGGTTCTGTCGAAAGCCACACTGTGATTCGGGGTAGACTTGATCTCCTAGGACTTGAAGTCTGCGCAGAACAATTCTGGCAAATACTTTCCCAACAATACACAGAAGTGAGATACCCCTATAGTTGTTGCAGTCGCTCCGATCGCCCTTGTTCTTGTACAGTGTTATGATGCTTGAATCTTTGAAATCCTGTGGGACTTGTCCTTCCCGCCAGCATAGCTCTATTAGCTGGTGGATCTGTATAGTGAGTGTGTCTTGCCCACTCCTGATAACCTCTATTGGAATCCCATCCTTACCTGGAGCCTTGCCAGATGCAAGTTCATTTATAGCACACTTAACTTCTGTTATGGTGGGAAGTGTGTCCAGGTGGTCAAGAGTTGGTAGAGCCTCTATGGCGTTGAGGGCATCATCCGCTAGTTTGGTCTCACTTGAGTAAAGCTCCAAATAGTGCTCTACCCATCTGTCCATCTGCTGTTTCTTATCAGTGATGACTTCTCCAGTCAAGGTTTTCAATGGTGCACTTCTTTTGATCACTGGACCACAGGCTTTCTTTATTCCTTCATACATGCTTCTTATGTCTCCCTTATCACTTGCGATTTGAATGGACTCACATAACTTGATCCAATAATCATTTGCACACTGCCTGGCAGCCTTTTGCACATCCTTCCTAGCTTGCCTTAGCTCACTCAGAGTGTTACGCGTTGGTCTTTCCTTGTTTCTTAAGAGAGCTTTCTTCTTTTTATCAATCAGGGGCTGCAGAGTCTCGCTGTTGGCCGCAAACCAGTCCTGCCTCTTATGATCCACAGTGCCGTAAACCCCTACGGCAGTTTTATAAAGAGTTTCCTTAATTTGACCCCACTTTTCATTTACTGTACAATTTTCTGGTGTATCAGTGAAAGCATCTTCAAGTTGCTGTTGAAACTGAAAGCACTTTTCAGGATCATGAGTATTAATAATATTAATCCTGGGGCTAGATTTGTGTTTAGCTGTGTAGATTCTCTTTGGTCTCAGTCTAACCCTTGCAACAACCAAAGAATGATCCGTATCACAGTCAGCACTGTGGTAACTACGAGTCAATGATATATGGTTCAGATGTTGTCTCCGTGTGATGATGAAGTCCAGCTGGTGCCAATGGCCGGATCTTGGATGTTTCCATGTGACCTTATGCATCTCTTTTGTTTTAAAAAAAGAGTTTGTAATACATAGGTCATTACTGGTGCAATGCTCCAGCAGCCTTTGCCCATTTTCATTCATGCGACCGATGTTGTATTTTCCAAGGCACACTGGCCATGAACTTGAGTCCTTGCCCACACGAGCATTGAAATCACCGAGCATATAAATGTAGTCAGATTTTGGAACTGCCTTGATCACGGAGTCTAACTCCTCATAGAACAAATCCTTCACATCATCAGAGGAATCGAGTGTCGGTGCATATGCAGTAATAATGGTGGCAAACCCAAAAGAGGTTGCCAAGCGCAGGGATAATAGTCTTTCATTTCCTCCTGCTGGAATTTCAATCATTCCCAGTAGCGAATTCTTCACTGCAAAGCCCACACCGTGTTGCCTTTTTTCTGCCTGCCCTCTACCCTTCCAGAAAAAGGTGTAGTTGTTTTCCCTGAGTGACCCTTCCTCAGCGAGGCGAGTCTCCTGCAGGCCAGCAATATCAATGTTAAGACGATTGAGTTCGGCATCAATCACAGCCGTTTTTCTCACATCGTCAATATTGGTCAAGTCAGTGGAAAATCCTGGACACATGGTTCTCACGTTCCAGGTTGCAAGCCGTAGCTTGAGGTTTCTATTTTTATTTTTGTTTGAACCTGGTGCATTGGTTTTACAGCCTGCGATTCAGATTTTGTCCTAGCCCCAAAGCACCCATTGAAGCAGGCAGGCTGTGGCGGATCAGCACCCAATTGGCTGGGGGCTGCCCAGCTTGAGGCGGGCGGTAGCTGATCAGTGACACCTATAGGTGTCTCCCACCGTCAAAGGCAATAAATTATCCACTCAGTTAAAAAATGTTCCTGTCTATTTCTATTTCACATTTTGGTGTTACCATTTTCTTTGATATCTCAATTGTTACAGTTGTCATGATATTAAAGGAGAGTCCTTTCTTTGCATTCTCTGTTACTACAATGTCCAACAAGTGTTGTAGGTCTGTTGCATTATCCGCCACCAATATCGTGTCTGCATAGCGTATATTGTTTATATTATAACCTCCAACTAGTATTCCTGGCATCTCTTTGATCTCTCTCATACTTACTTCACTATATAGGGAGAAGAGATCTGGTGACAAGACACACCTTTGTGGTACTCCTAGCTTTATAAGTTCGTAACTACCTTCTTTATTTCCCATTTTAATTGCCGCTACTTGGTTCCAGTAAATATTCTTTATTATTCTTACATCTTTCCCATCAATGTTTTATATCTTCCAACCTTTTAATCAATTCATCAAGTGGTATTTTATCAAATGCTTTAGTAAAATCTATGCAGCACAAATATACGAGGGTAAGTTAATAAGTAAGTCACAAATAGCTGTAGAAAAATAACTAAATATGATAACAACCTAAAACCAGTTTATTTGTATACATACATTGTCCCTTTATTTCACAACATAATTTCCACCAACATTGATGCACTTATCTAGTCGTTTCATCAGTCCTCCCAAACCGGCTGCATAGAACTGCGTGCTTTGATTTCTAAACCATGTTTTCACGTCACATTCAACTTCGGCGTCATTCGTGAAATGTCTCCGGCCAAGGTGGGTTTTCAGTGGACCAAAAAGGTGGAAATCGTTAGGGGCTAAGTGGGGGGCTGTAAGGTGGATGTTCTAGAACTTCCCACCTTAGTTGGTTATATTTCTCCTGAGTTAATCGAGCCTATGTTGTCTGGCATTGTCATGAAGAAGCAACGCTCTAGTCAGCAGTCCTGGGCGTTTTCTTCGAAATGAATCATGAAGCATCGATAGAACTTCACAGTACGATTTGGAATTCACATTGTCACCTTTCTTCTTGAAATTCGTTAAAAGCACTCCTTGACAATCACAGAACATTGTCAGCATATCCTTCCCTGCTGATGGCGTAACCTTGAATTTTTGGACGCAAGGCGAAGAAAGATGTTTTCTACAAAGCTATGCACCGCTTTACGGGACAAACATTTGTCAGCACAAACAAGAAGCATTTCCTTATAAATGTCCTTTGAAGGCAGTCTTTCTGCACACAAACAACGCACAACAGCACGTTGCTCTTTGGTTGTACACTCCGTAAGTATAGTCACCATTTCGTTTATGCTCTGTGCCTGCGCATGCGACCCATAGCGCCAACTGACGAACGGGAATATAAAGTTCGGTGTTGCTTTAACCTAATGACACCAACTACATTTACCTCCCAGCTCACAGAACTATATATATATATATATATATATATATATATATATATATATATATATATATATATCATATATATATATATATATTATATATATATATATATATATATATATATTCACCATTGTTTGTACCCTTTCCTACCACAAAACCATACTGTCTGGCAAAACAAAACTGTCAGTTACTGCCATTATAGTGCCTTGCGGTGTATGGTGGGGGGGGGGAGGGGGGGGGGGGTCTTGAGCCTGAGTACTTATTGCCCCCTGGCTAGTGCAGTCGCCGCGAACTGTGTAGGTTAGAGTTTTCTTTTTGCCCCCGACATGAATAATCTCCACACCTTACCGAGAATTCGAGCCATACTGCTTTTCACTAATGTCCATTTTTATCTTCTTTCTTGTTTTCTCATTATAATTCTGAGTAGAAGCTTAGTGACATGAGTTATGAGGTTAATTGTACGAAAATCTTCGTATTCAATAGCTCCTCATCTATTTGGTATAGCTATAAATACAGATTTCAGCATATCGCTGGGGGAGATATTCACTGCTGTAAATAGCATTCAATATTTTGGTTAATATATCTACTCTAAATTCTCCTAATACTTCTAATTCTTCTATTATGATTTCATCTGGCCCAGCTGTTTTTCCTTTCTTCATACGTCTCATTGTGGCAGCGACTTCTTCTATTAGAATAGGCGGGCCTTCTAAATTACTTTCTTCTGTTAATTCTTCCCTTTCTCCATCATATTCTTCTATTATATATTCAATCCACTTCTTCATTATAGTACCTTCCTCCAATAATATCTTTCCTGTTTTTGGTTTCAAACACCCTGTATTTATTCTTATTTTCTTGCCTGTGAGCTCATTGATTTGTTTGTGTGTATTTTGTTTTTTGTATCTTTAGTGGAATTTAATTCATTTTTTTCGCATTGCTCTTTCAACCAACTTTCTTTTGCCCTCACACATTTATCTCTTATTTCTTTATTTATCTTATTATATTCTTGTTTGTCATTTGTATTATGTTTCCCTTTGTCTATCAGCAATAAGATTTCTTCGTTCATCCATTGTTTCTTAGCTTTGTGGCTTCTCTCCGGTGTACACACACACACACACACACACACACACTCACACACCTACATACTGTACAATCATATGGGATGACACTATCCAGTGAAACCCATCGGGCGCTGCTGAAACGTCACAAAATCTCTCCCCATGGCGCGTGACGGCAAAAGTGGAAGAAGATGTGATTATGGAGATGATGATGACTGGAATGTGAACTAGGTCAAGAAGGTAACAAGTGTTTATAATCATAGTTAGGTATAAATGATTATCGAATTGTTGAAACTAAGCGAAACATCTACTATGTTTCACCGCATCGTTAAAATATCGTATGAGGTACGTTGCACTTCTCAGTTTAGCGTTAGAGTGCAGATTTAGATATGTTCCATATTTCAGTATAGTGATAGGGTGCAGATTGAGATATGTTTCATGTTTCAGTATAGTGATAGGGTGCAGATTGAGATGTGTTCCATGTTTCAGTATAGTGATAGGGTGCAGATTTAGATATGTTCCATGTTTCAGTATAGTGAAAGGGTGCAGATTGAGATGTGTTCCATGTTTCAGTATAGCGAAAGGGTGCAGATTGAGATGTGTTCCATTTTTCAGTATAGCGAAAGGGTGCAGATTGAGATGTGTTCCATGTTTCAGTATAGCGAAAGGGTGCAGATTTAGATGTGTTCCATGTTTCAGTATAGCGAAAGGGTGCAGATTGAGATGTGTTCCATGTTTCAGTATAGCGAAAGGGTGCAGACTGAGATATGTTCCATGTTTCAGTTTAGCGAAAGGGTGCAGATTTAGATATGTTCCATGTTTCATTATAGCGAAAGGGTGCAGATTGAGATGTGTTCCATGCGTTAATAAAGCGTTACGGTGCAGAATAGGATACGGTCCATGTTTCAATATATCATTAATGTGCAGAATGAGATATGTCGCGTTTGTCTATATAGCGCTTGGATGAAGAATGCAGTATGTTCCACGTGTGAGTATAGTGTTAGCATGCAGAATGAAATATGTTCCACGGTTCAGTATAATGTTAGGGTGAATAATTATATTATGTTTTAATATAGCGTAAGGAAACACCATGGAATATGTTCGAAGTTTGAATGTGGGGTGGAGAATAAGACTTGTTGCATGTTTAAATTGTGTAACATTTGTGGAAGTCATACTGTGCACAGGTGGGGAAAGTTATTATGTACAGGTGGTAAAACTTATCGTGAACATGTTTTGAAAGCCTTTGTAAGCATGTTGCATTGTGTACAAGTAGTGAAAGTCATTGTGGCGTGTTTTGAAAGTCTGTGAGTACATGTGGTCAAAGTCATTGTTACCAGTGATTAACGTCATTACTGCATTATTATCGCATGTCCATGAATTTTATGAAAATTTGCAATATGTAAAGTATTCGAATTACTCTCCTTCTTACATTCACCACTCACATAAACAGCTTGAGTGTATGTGAATTACATGTGAGTGGTGAATGTAAATTCGAATACTTTACATATTGAAAATTTTCATAAAATTCGTGGACATGCGATAATAATGCGGTAATGACGTTAATCACTCGTAACAACAACTTTGACCTCAAGTACTCACAGACTTTCAAAACACGCCACAATGACTTTCACTACTTGTACACAATGCCTTTCAACACATGCCTACAAGCTGTTTAAAAAATTGTTTATTTTTTTTTTTTTTTTACCAATAACCGAAAACCAGTTAAAAAGTTAAGGTTTGAAAAGGTGGCCCTAAAAAGGACCTGAAAAATTAAAGAACAAAAAATATGTAATCATTCACCCAGTTTACTTCTTACACCTTCTTTTTCGTCGTCTGCAGCAGTAGTGCCGATATTTGGAACAGTATGGAAGATTGCTCCTTCTTCTCGGACACCGCCTTCGTCTTCTGCAGTCCTTCTTTCGATATTTAGAGCAGTACGGCCTTCCTTTTGACTTCCGGCTTCGATCACCATTTTTGCAGCCACAACGTCGACGAAGACGGCTATGCCGCCCTCGACGACCAGATTGGTCATGCTTTTGACGGTGATTCCGCCCACGCCTTTCAGTACTGCTCTTGCGCTTGCATGCAGCTTTACGCATATACTTCTGCAGGCAGACGAGCGGAAGACGGCGACACCCCCGTGAAGATTCTGCTTTGCCACTCAACCCTTTTGACTTTAGCATAGCATTAGAGAGACGGAAACGCCTTCCATACTTAGGTCGAGTGATCGTACCTCTTTGAATTCCTCTTTTGGTTGCCTGTTTTAGTTCGGCATCTAGTCGCTGAACAGGCAAGTCTCGGAATTTATCCTTGCAGGAAATGAGATAGTTTTTGATCTGATGATAAGTGGAACCTTCCGGATCCTTAAGTTTCATCAGAGCCTCGCAGATATCTTTTTCGGATATCTTCACAGGGCGCATTGAGCGCGGACGCTCCTCCATTGCTGGACGGTGCCGACGAGGAGTGCTAATCACTCTGTTCCAAGTCTTTTTACTGGGCGAGATAGAGATCTGTTATGATGGTAACTGCAGATCAACTGATACACAATTTTTCATAAGTATATACCACATAGCGGCGGATGTCAGAGAGACAAATACTGCAGATTATTGTTAGTATAAGTTTAGTTTTAGTTTTAGTCGTTGGGTCAACATCACGGCAAACGGTTTAACCCATAAGCGCTCCGTTTTCCCCCTACCTCAAACCTGAGTCTGGAGAAATTCAGCTCAATGCACGAACTCCGTTGCATCGGCAAGGATCCTGAAATACTTTCGGTAGATTTTTAACTCGAAATTTCGCCCGGGCAGCGATGTTAGGTTACTCTATTTCGATTTCCAACTGCCAAGGGAGTTTTTACGTGCGCAGCAATACACACGGGCGTCCTATCTCACTACCCAGAGACCAGGGGAAATTTTAATTCTGGAAGTCCAGATGGATTTTTTTAAATAAGTCCCGGTCCTCACCGGGGCCTGAACCCGGGACCTCCAGCACTCGAGGCGGACACCATACCTCGAGGCCACTCAGCCCCCGGGCAAAAATTGTTAGTATAAATGTAGTTGCAGCTCTTGTAGTAGATTCTTCTTTTTCTTCTTTGTTTTAATGTTGTCCTCTATCCCCCAATGCATCATAATCTCTCAACCAATACATCACAAGCCCCTCCACCCTCATCGTCTTTAGTTATCAGTTCCCCCATACAGCTCTGTCCATGTCTTTCCCATATTGTTTTTGTTTTTGCTTCTCTACTCCGTAAGTGCTTATGCCTTCCTCTATTTCTTTTGTCCTGTGGTTTCTAGACTAAGGCTTTTCTAGTTATATTATCCTATGGTTTTCTCAATGTTTGATCTATCCAGCTCCATCGTCGTTCCTTCACCTCTTGGTTCGTTGGTATTTGGTAGTATCTCTTCATGAGCTCCACATTCATAACTTTTCATACCACATTATTCCTTGTATATGTCGTGTACAGTGCACTCATTATTAGAAGAGGCATAAAACACGCGTTGGCACATGATTTAAGTCAATGCTGGAATCTACTATTGGGGCGATTGCTTTAGTTGTTGCCTCAGGGGACACTGGTGTCCTAGAAAGTGGCAATGCAAGAGATGGCTAGTTCTGCATCTTTGTATTCTTCTTATCAATTTGTTCTATTCGTCTATTCTTG
The DNA here is from genome assembly GCA_014155875.1 of Cepaea nemoralis. Taxonomy (NCBI): domain Eukaryota; kingdom Metazoa; phylum Mollusca; class Gastropoda; order Stylommatophora; family Helicidae; genus Cepaea; species Cepaea nemoralis. Next base: position 199,601 of record JACEFZ010016092.1, read on the forward strand.
GATGGATCACAAACAGGACAGTTTTCTTAAGGCTTTCACCAGTCCCCCAGAGTTCGTCTCGAAAGTCCACCTCTAATGCCAGACTTTCTCCCTCAGTTGGGCGAAGGTAAGACAGCCTTACAGGATACCTATAATTGTAGAGGGTCCTTCAGTGGGCCGAACACCCGTCTTACATGCCATTCAGTATCATGGTGCAACTACTGACCTTGAGTACGCGAATGCACCAATGATCTATTTGAGAGGCGTTAGTGTCAGGAAGGGAAATAAGACAGTTGAAGGATGAACAAGAGACACAAGAAAGCTGATAAACTAGTATAGAACTGGTATGATCATCTGTCACACCTTCTCAGAAATACTGCAGAGAAGACATAGGCACTTTATGCATTTGTCTCGAGTGCAGTGGTGATAATACATTTTCATAATCAGGTAGTTATTGTCTAATATCCGAACCCAGACTAAGATGGGTCTGCTCTGAATCCACACTTAACCGTTAAACGTAACGAAGGGAGAATCCACACTCATCGTTAAACGTAAGGGTGGGAGAATCCACACTTGCCATTAAGCGTAAACAAGTGTGGATCCACACTTGTTGTTAAACGAACGAATGAACGAACGGATTTTATTTTCAAAGGGTAAAAAATTGGGCACGCAGGCCCGTCTGACATTCGGCCCTTTCAATAACTCATCTATCGTTCATCCGTGCATAGTACATTCACATACGAAAAAAAAAACATTGTCACATAAACAATGAATGTTACCATGTTATGAGACAAATCCCCCACCCACCCATCCATCTCCTATCCATCCGCGTGTCCCCCACACATCCACCGCCCAACCACACACATACCCCCAGACACATACATACCCCCATCCATCCACCCATCCCCCACCCAAACATCCCACACACACACCCCCATATACACCATGCCCCAACCCACACACACACATCTCCCACTCATCACACATCCCCCACCCACATCCTCCACCCACTCGCACACAAACCCAGGAAAACATGTATGCACCCACCCACCCTTCATTCACCCACACATCCTCCACCTTCACACATCTCCCCACTCACACGTACACATCCTCCACCCATCCCATAACCTAACAACACTCACCCACCCACATATCCTCCATCACCCACCTACACACCCCCAAACACTCAGCCAAACAACATTCCCCAACCACACATCCCCACCCACACACCACACATATTCCCGCCAACTCACACATCCCGCAACTACCCACACACAAAACCCGCAACCACCCAAACATCCCCCACTTACACACATCCCCCACCCACACAATCTCCCCCACCACACATCCCGCATCCACACACACATCTCGACCCACCCCCAACCTACACCCATCCACCCTCCCACACATCAACCACCCACCCACCCACAAACACCCCCCCCCCCTCCCCGATCTCCAATCCTAATCACACATCCTTTAACTACACATCTCCCCACCCATATTCACACACACACACACTCACACACACACACACACATCCTCCACCCATACACAATCCCCACCCACCAACATATTCCCCATTGAAAAAGACACACCTCCCACCCATACACACACCCCACCACCCAATATACCCACCCACACACATCCGCAGCCCACACACATCATCCCACCCACACTCACATCCTCCACCAATACATTCATCTCTCACACGCATCCACCCACTCACGTACTCATCCATCAACCACTCACACCCACACATCCCCCACCCACCCATCCATCAACACATGCATCTCCCATCTACCCACCCACCCACGTACACCCCACCACCCAGCCAAACACACATCCTCCATCCTCACATACATCCTTCATCCATCCGCACATCCCACATCTTGCCCACCCTCGCACACCCTCGCACACCTCACACGTCTCCCCTCCCACACAACACCCCACCCATAAACACATTCTTCCACCCACACACACAGTCCTCACAAGCATGCCCCATACACACCCCCGCCCATACATCTCTCACAAATACAGACACATCCACCCACCCACGCACATATCCCCCACATACAAACACCCTCACCACCCACACATACATTCTCCAGCCACTCACATTTACCCCATCCACACTCACACACTCCCACTCACATAAAAATAACCCATTCACAGACACATCCCACACCCATCCACCACACCCATCACACACCAATCCCCCAACCATCACACTTCTCCCACACACCCATTCACCCACCTACATACACATTCCCTACCCAAACCCCCAACTCACCAACACCCACATACTTCCAACCATCCTCCCAAATATCCCCTACCCACACACACATCCCTCACACACACACATAATCCCCCACCAACCACACATCCCTTCACCCATCCACACGTCACCCATCAACCAACACACATCCCCCACACATAACCCCTCCAGACATACATCCCCCACACCGCCACACACACACATACCTCACATACACACCCACACACACATCCTCTCAGCTAGACACACACATGATGCCTAACATGATAACTGAAACTAGTATGAACAAACTCCCACACTTTACACACACACATACACTGACGATTGTCGTGAGCATTCTCAGAAAAATTGTAAAAAAATTGAGAAAACATAGAACATATACATTGTATAGAGTAAAAAATAGTGATGCAATTCAGCTCTCTCTCTCTCTCTCTCTCTCTCTCTCTCTCTCTCTCTCTCTCTCTCTCTCTCTCTCTCTCTCCTTCTCTCTCTCTCTCTCTCTCTCTCTCTCTCACTCTCTCTCTCTCTCTCTTCTCTATCTCACACTCTCTCTATCTCTCTCTCACTCACTCTCTTCCACTCACTAACTCTCTCACTCACGTTACAGTAATGCTATTGTAACAAAGCGAACTCATACAAGATGACTTGACTCAATTGGTTCTTTATAAATATGGTTTATTCGTCTTGATGACAGCTGGACCTAACATGGCGTCCTCACAGTTCTGTCCTTGGATGTTCACTCCCCTGACAACCCACTACGTCACGACTTGAGCATCTCTCCTCTCATTCCACCCCGATGCTCAATCGTGCTGTAGCCGTTTCCCACCTAAATACTACTAATACCCCCACTTCTGTTACACCTCCCTATGTTTTTCTAAAGAATTTTTCCGGTAAAGGAAAAGTTCTTTACTCCCAACTCTCTTACTCTATTCCCTCTTTTTCCTTACCTCACACATTTCCTCTAATCTTCTCTATACTAACTCAATTTTGAGTAAATAATATATCTTTTAACCCTTCTCTCTGTTATATTGTCAGCTAGTAACCCACTATATACTTCTTCTTCGATTCTACTTTGTACAATACATCATACCACGTATGGTAACTCTTTTAAACTAAACACTCCTTCTCCCCTTTCTTTAGTTCTTACAGTTCCCTAATCTCCCTAAACCACTTTATGTTAAGCAACCCAATCTATTTCCCCAAACTATATAGCCATCTACTATATATTTCTGGTCCTTTCTTGGCTCCTCAAGTTCCTGTATCAAATATACATATCATAAGAAGAATAGCTCGTATAATCGTTATTGTACACATGGCATTATGAAATCCCTCGCTCTTTCACAACACAAGACAACCAGAACAACGTAGAAACAACGTATTTAGAAAAAGTAAAGAAGGGGTGCGCACCCAGTGAAAAGAATAAATAGTCAAGATGACCACATTTACATAAAGTAATGCATATTCCACACAACCACATTTACCTCCCTTGCCAATAAAAAAAATTTGTACAACAATTTTTTAAAATACGTCTTATGAAAATAGATCTTTGTTCTCTATAAATCAAGTTGACATAAGTTTTCTCAACATTTATATATATAACATTTATATTGCCATCCACAATCTTATCTATATTTCCGTCACCTCACCTTTTACTACGAGCCAATGTTCATATTCTATGAACATTATCAATTTAATTAACGCTGGTTTTTCACAGCACCTATTTCTTGCCCCCTCACATCCCATTATTTGTTTCTTTATCCAACCATATAATTATACTCACTTATATGCTGCCATCCACAGTTTTCTCTTCTTTTTTTTTTCATATAATGCTGCCTTTACGCAGTTCCTATTTTATTTTCTAAGATTTTATATCCCTAAGAACCTCTTCATGCCGACCAACTATATGTCTCTCTATTAGCCCTCAGTATGTGTCCCTCTATTAGCCCTCATCTATTTTCCTTATTCCAGCCAACACCATAACTATTCAAAAAAATTAAATTTTCTTAATTAATTATATAACGAGGTAATCTAATACACAAAACCACTTAATTAAACAAAATCAAAACCAAATATTATACCCCCCCCCCCAACTCAATCAAAGAAACATACATTTTAAAACAATATAACATGTATCTTATTAAATCAAAAGGAAATATTCTAGTCTACCTAACACCACTGGTCTCTTTTATGGACCAATAGTTTGTATTTTATGAACACAACAACCCTAAAATTCCAAAATCAAATTATAACAATCATTTCATAGGATTAAATCAAACACAAAAAAAAACATATTATATATGAGGTATTTCAACCTCAGACTCAATAAAACAAGTGTCTTCTCGCTAAAGAGAAGGTATTCAAAAAAATTATAATTCACATAGAATTAGCTACTTAAAGTAACCAAGCAAAATTTTCCTCCTATACGAATTAACGTAAGTCATATCTATTCACTCAAGTCACTCCATTGCCAGGTCTATATATATCTATATCTGTTATTTACAGAACACATTCTAACTTACAACAATATCTGTTCTTTTCATGAAAGTCTTTAACTAACAATGACCATATTATATACCCCCCATGTACTACTTAATTATTTTCACACACCACGATTTTCTTAGCATCTATCTACCTGCTGTACCATTGGCTAACTTATCTATCTAATAAGAAGCCAAAACATAATATCCTCTAGCAATTCCGTCAGCGAGAGAAAAAATAAAATATATATATGCCTCAATCAAACCTATCTCCATTGCTTCACTACTCCTCCATATCCTTTATAAAAATACTAAGAGAAGCCTTTTCCATTTCCACCATCTCACACACTTCATCAAGTATCACTTTCCCTAAAGCCTGCAACTTTTATCTTGCTATCTGCAATATTCTCCATCAATTTATCTCTTCCGTTTCCACTTCTTCAACAACTCCAAGTTTCTCTGTATCAATGCTATCTCTACATCAATATCCTCCTCTCCGTATAATCTATCGTCTTCCTCCATACTACTAATTGACTCTGACTTCTCATCCATTTCTTCTTCTTCATCTGTTTGTCTCTCGTTAGCAGCCGCTAATCTCTTCCGTTCAATATCCCATCTAATCTGTCTATCACTATTTCTTAAGGATCTTTCTAGTAAAGGCATCTCTTTATCGCTTGTTGAATACTCTCTAATTCTCCTCTGTCTTTTCACTTCTCTTTCTCTTTGTTTATCCATTCTTCTTTTTGTTGCTTGTCTAGTATTTTTAAATGGAGCACCTATTTCTTCTTCCATAGATTCTATACTATCATAATGACTCTCATTCACCTTTTCTTCTAGCATCGTTTTCGGTATTGTCTGTTCTTGCGTATCATCTTCACCTGGAGTTGTTACTAACTGATTTTGTGCTGGAGCTTTTCTCAAACCTGTGATTCCCCTGGCGACCTGTTCATCTAAGTATCCTGTGTCTGAATAATAATTATTATTATAATTATCATTTATCTTCTCATCCTCATCTCTTCTTAAGTGCTCTACGTGTGCCCTTGCCATATGTCCCGTGACCTGGTTCTTGATACTATACGACACATTTCCTAGCCTTTCCAAAACGTAATAACCTGGAACCCAACGAGAATCAAACTTAGAGTTCCTTCTATGCTTCTTGTAATAAACTCTATCACCTACTTTAAACTCCTGTAATTTTGTATTTACATTTTTGTACTTTTTCTGTCTTTCCCTAGCTTTAATTATATTATTCTTTAATCTTACGTGTGCTTTATGCATTTCTTGTATTATTGTCTCTTGAAAGTCTTCCCCCATATATTTCCGTCTTGGTTTTAATAGATTATCTATAGGTAGTATTGGTTCTCTCCCGTGTATTAAATAGAATGGCGAAAACCCCGTGCTCTCATTTTGATTTGTGCGAATAGCGCTAAGGGCAGGTCCTAAGAATAGATCCCAATCTTTTTCATGTTCATCAACAATCTTTGCTATGATATCATACAATGTCCTATGTTGACGCTCGTTCCTAGCATTTGAAGAAGGTCTATAATATGAGGTCTTTATATGTTTTATATTCAAATCCTTTAATAACTTTTCGAATTTTTTATTTACAAATTCCCTACCATTATCCGTAAGTATACTTTGTGGGCAACTAAATCTTGGTACGAACTCTTGTAAAAAAATATTAATGACAGTATCTGCGCTCTTATCTGGGATTGCATAAACTTCCGGCCAAAGACTGTAGACGTCTACTATATGAATTAAATACACGTTTCCTGACAATGTTCTAGGGTGAGGACCCGATATATCTAAACTAATCTTTTGCATTGGGAACTGAGGAATATCTGTATCTTGTAAGGGACACTTAATTGTTTTCATATTCCTTAACCTGCATTTTTCACACGTATCTACATATTTGCAAGCAGACTTAAATAAAGTTCGGCCAATAATATTTACTCGTAAGTGCTTTCACCAATTTATCCCGACCGAGATGACCATTCTCATCGTGATATGCTTTTAAAACTTCACTTTCCAAATGTTTTGGAATATATTTCCTTAGCTGTTCAGTTCCTTTCACACATATAGTATAACTGTCCATCCTCTTGTAAAACCAAATAATTCTTCTTATATTTGTTATCTTCCGTTTCTATTAATTTTTGTTTTATTTGTAAGACTTTTGGATCCAATTCTTGCTCTTCTTTCATATTAAACTGTGCTAAATGTGGGTCTTCTTCCACTCTATGTTCAGCCTCCTGATCCGATGGTAAACTCTCAAAGTCTTCTCCATTTATTATGGCAGAATCTAAAATATTTACTTGCCAGTTTCGATCGTCAATCTCTGGTTCTCCTTCATCTTCTGTGTCACCTGACGACTGTGGGTAGGGGATTCTAGATAATAAGTCAGCACACGTGTTAATCCTACCTGGAATATATTCAACTCTGGCATTGTACCCTTGTAGATTCAACGCCCAGGTTTGTATTTTCCTGTTCTGCACTGGAGCTTCTAAAAGAGACTTTAAAGGCATATGGTCAGTTCTAATAACAAAATTTGCGTTATGTAAGTAGTAATTTAGTTTCTGAAGAGCATAATGAATAGCATAAGCTTCTTTTTCAATAGTCGTCCATTTGCGTTGAGATTTGCTAAGTTTATGAGATAAGAAGTAAATTGGCCTTTCATTTTTAACCCCTGGTATTCCAGACTCTTTTCCTTCATATGGTTGAACCAAACATGCTCCTATTGCATTGTCTGAAGCATCTGTGTACAGTATTAACTGTTTATTCAAGTCTGGATGCGTCAATAGTGGTACCAGTGTTAAGCTGTTTTTTAAATACTCGAACGCTTTTTGACACTCATCATCCCACTTAAATCTAGCGTATTTGCCTGTTAAATTTGTAATAGGTTCTGCTATCTTTGAAAACGCTGGGACAAACCGCCTATAATACGCACAAGTTCCTATAAACGCACGCACTTCCTTAACATTAGTTGGAGGAGGTAACTCTTTAATAACCTTTATCTTGTCCTGGTCTGGTTTAATTCCGTCTCTATTTATAATATAACCCAAATATTTTGTTTCTGTCTTTAAAAACTGGCACTTACTAAGCTTCAATTTAACGTCATGTACTCTTAATCTATCGAATACTAATCTAATATGTTTTAAATGATCATCCACATCTCCTGTCGTAAAAATCAGAATATCGTCTATATAGGCTAGTGCAAACCTTTGCATACCTTCTAATACTTCATTTATTAAGAGCATGTAGTGAGACGGCGCAGTTTTGACCCCAAAAGGCATTCGTAAAGAATTCGTAAGAGCCCATATGGGTACAGAAAGCACTCTTATTTTGAGCGTCCTTCGACATAGGTATACACCAGAATCCTGATCTTGCGTCTAACGTCGTGAAGAATGTAGAACCATTAAGCAGCCCCAAGATATCATCAATTACTGGCAGTGGGTACGCTACATTCTTAGTGATTTTGTTCAACGCCCTGTAGTCGCAGCAGAAGCGACTCGAACCATCAGGTTTGGCTACGATGACGACCGGAGATGACCATTCTGACTTCGATCTTGTTATTATTCCTGCTTTCAACATATCTTCTATTGCCTTTTCCACAATTTCTCTATTTCTTAATGGAGTTCTATATGGTTTTAAACTAATTGGTGGATGGTCTCCCGTATCTATTTCCATTGTAACTGTTTGTGTCTTTCCCAATTCCAAATCATTAATTGCAAATACATCTTGATTTTGCTTTATAAGTTGTTCTAATACTTCCTTATTTTCTGGCGGAGCTTTTAACTGTGCCAACAATTCTTGTTCCCTTGTCATTTTGTCTAGTGAATGTATTTGGGCTGTATTTCTTCTGGATGGATGGATCAATTCATCCATTTGTACGTTCCCTCTTCTTCCGCGTCCGCGTCTGTTATTAAGTCTTTCACTAGAAGTTTCTGAATAACTTGTTCTCGACATTTCTCCTCTATCCGTTGCCAATATGTCACTAATGTTATGTTCTAGTTTGGCTATTACACATCCTCTGTATAACTTGATTTCTCTACCTGTGTTGTTGATAATCATCACTGGAAAGGTTAAGTGTTTATCCAACGCTATTATTCCATCCTGGAACTTCCAAACCCGGCTCATCAATTACTTCCTCTTGCAACTCAGTGATTCTGACTGTGTTTCCTGCCACATAATACGGGTTTCTCTTCAGCTTTGCTTGTATCAAATTAACCGACTGTGGTTTTAACGTCGTGGACATTTTAACTCTAACTAGTGCTGATATATGCATGTCTTCTTCCATATCTACATAGACGTCCCTGAATTTTAATTTATGTAAATCAAAGAAAAGTCTTACTCCATTTTTTATTAAAAAATCTCTTCCTATCAGCATGTTTCTATTTAAATCTTTCACTACATGAAAAAGATGTCTTACGTTGATCCCACCTAGCTTAAAATTTATCATTGTTTGTCCAATTACTTGTAAATTCTGTCCCGTAACAGAGTGTAGATTATTATGACTCTTAAATATTCTACAATTTCTCACTATTTTGTATAGAAAACTTTCTTTTACCACACTAACCTGAGCTCCCGAATCAATTAATGTACGAATTCTATACTTTCCTATTTCTACTATACAAGAGCTATAATCTGTTTTATTTTCCGTAAACTGTTTGACTTCATCTAGTTGAAAGTATTCTCTGTTCGTTCTACTATACCTGTTATTAACATATTCTTTAAACCTTGAGACCTTATTATTTTCCCTCCTACCATAGGTATTATTTAGTAGGTAGGGCGTCCGTTTCCCAGCGTTCTTGTACCTGTAAAATTTCTGTGTCTATCTTCAACATTCCTATTTAACCTATTGCCACTTCCACTTTGTGTATTCGACTGGACATGCCTGTTACCACAAAAACGAAAAACGTGTCCGCGTTGACCACAACCCCAGCAGACTACATTTGTGTTATTTGTTTTTCGCCCTGTCTCACTGGTAGGATACCTCATTTGTCTTCCTTCATTGTATTCATTTCTATTACTGCCTTGTAACGTCTGTACACCTCCTCTCCTATTCCATCCGAACCTTGTTTGTCCTATCTCCATAGGTTCCTCTATTCTATCTTCTCGACCAGTTCCTATTTCCCGTCCTGTTCTCAATCTAAATCTACGTCTCAGGTTCTCCTCTTGTACTGCAATATCTACAGCTTGTGACAACCTCTCGGGGTTTTCTCTCATCAGCTTAAACTTCAAACCATCGGATTTTATGCCATCTACAAAAATGCCGACTAACATCCTCTCCACCTCTTCTCCTTGTACATTCTGTCCCAAGAATGCCTCTTCAGCCAGGTTAATCAACCTATCGCTGAACAACTGTACCGTCTCTCCACTATTTTGTTTAGACTGTCTCAATACCGAAAACGCATGTTGTGGATCCGTTATTTCTGCGTACTTGTGTGCCAGGTCGGTTTTGAACTGCTCCCATGTTTCATCTACTCTAGCCTCTAACTTTCTTCTAATATGCTGTGAAACCGGTTCTGTGGCTGCCTGATATGCAAGTCTCATTTTCTCTTCATCTGATGCAGATACTAAATACGCATATTTTTCTATGGAAGTTATCCATTTCTTAAACTCCCTGGCCTGTCCACTAAACTTAACAATTTCAGTTGTCATTCCCTGTTGTTTTATGACCGTTTGAAGTCTATCTACCGCTGTTCCCACTCCCGACAAAACTTGTGCTACTGAATCCTGTTCTGTCATGTTAAAATATTTATACTTGTACAAGCAAACAAACAATCAATTCTTATTAATATCTAAATTAATTAACTAAAGGATGTTATCGTCCTCCTGAAATTCAATTATTTTCTATCTAATATCAAATATGTTACCCTTTTTCTTGTTGAGGTTATCTTTCCAATCGAAAATGAAGTCCTTGGCGTCTATGTCTCTGTCTACTGAGTTTGAGAAACCCGGTACTCGAGTACTTGAACCAAGATCGACAAAGCGGCTTCAGTAAGGACCAAAAATGCTCAACTGGGCTCGATAGGCACGACTGTACTCCACAGGCCTCGATAGGGCACGACAAAACTTCACAGGCCTCGATAGGGCACGACAAAACTTCACAGGCCTCGATAGGGCACGACAAAACTTCACAGGCCTCGATAGGGCACGACAAAACTTCACAGGCCTCGATAGGGCACGACAAAACTTCACAGGCCTCGATAGGGCACGACAAAAGGATCAGCTAGCGGCTCTCATATGCAGTGGAGCCCAAAGATAGTCTGACTGCGTCCAAAAAAATATAGGTCAATCAATGAAAGAACGAGGTATTTATCTGCTGTCCTGATTGTTAATGGTCATTTCCATTATTTTGACTTGATGATATAAGTTGTCCGAACTCAACATGGAAAAATTTTGAATTGTAGTCACGTATGTCTTAAAGTTTTTGTTTCTTTTGAGTAACCTCTGAAATTTTGGTTGGAGGCGAGTAAATCTTAAAGTCTTTAATTAACCTTTGCAACTTTTGATTGAAGGCAAGGGCTCAACTTGATGGAGTTATTTGAAAATTCTTGCTCACCTGAAACAATTTGTCAGTAGCATGATGACCCAGGACCGACCTTCAGCAAAATTTTTGTTCGTTGTATCAAACTGGCTCGACTTTCAGCAAAATGATGACACTCGCAGGCACCGCACTCCTTATATCAAACTAGTCTTCATGCCTTTCTTGACAAGTACCGCCTGTACAGTTGAAAATTTTGATAGGAGGTCTGTACTTCTCACCTATAATATTGGCCATCTTTCCAAGTTCTTTGGTTTACGTTCAACTTGCGTGTAGAATCGTGCTGTAATAACTCTGTCTCCGGACAATTGGTTTGAGCAGAACAAGGACCTTTTACATTTTGAAGCTGCCTCTTCGAGTTTCTTCAAGGTGTCGACGAAGATAGTGGTTTGTTATGACTCCCGCCGCGACAATCTCCAATTAAGCATCCTGGTTCTTTGGCGCCATTTCGCTATTGTAACAAAGCGAACTCATACAAGATGACTTGACTCAATTGGTTCTTTATAAATATGGTTTATTCGTCTTGATGACAGCTGGACCTAACATGGCGTCCTCACAGTTCTGTCCTTGGATGTTCACTCTCCTGACAACCCACTACGTCACGACTTGAGCATCTCTCCTCTCATTCCACCCCGATGCTCAATCGTGCTGTAGCCGTTTCCCACCTAAATACTACTAATACCCCCACTTCTGTTACATTATATTATACATCAAAAAATCAAGTGGCATACAAAATGATAATATGAAAGATGAGAATAAAAAAAAAATATGGAATGGCATGTTACACAACATGCGTGCGCTCAACTCTCCCTCTCTCTCTCTCTCTCTCTCTCTCTCTCTCTCTCTCTCTCTCTCTCTCTCTCTCTCTCTCTCTCTCTCTCTCTTTCTCTCTCTCTCTCTTCTCACCAACTCACAAACATACACACACACTAACACATCCATTCTCTCACTGTCTCTCTCTCTCTTTCTCTCTCTTTTCTCTCTCTCTCTTTCTGTCTCTCTCTCTCTCTCTCTCTCTCTCTCTCTCTCTCTTCTTACCAACTCACAAACATACACACACACTAACACATCCATTCTCCCACTGTCTCTCTCTCTCTATCTCTCTCTCTCTCTCTCCCTCTCTCGTTCGCACTCACTATTTCACCCATTAAGTCCCTCTCTCCATCTTTCATTAACTCCATGTCACTCTCTTTCACTCTCACACACACACACACACAGACAGACACACACCCTCATGCTATCAAATACACACTCCCTCGCACGAAAGCATATATACATACACACACGAGCATACACACGCAAATACACACATATACCCACGCACACATGCACACCTACACACATCCACACCCATATACACATACTTACACACACGTACACACAAATACACACTCGCTCGCATACACTGCATGCACGCACACATACACACAAACATATATACATATATACACGAACATACACATATATACACATGCAAGTATACACACGCACGTACACACATGCACATACATATAAACACACACATGTACGCACACGTAAACACACATAAAAACATACTCTCACACACACAAGCACACACAACTACACACATTTATATACACATACACATACACACCATACACACATTCAGACATGCACATTCAGACATGCACACACACACATACACCCACATACACACATATAAACATACACACACATGGAAACACGAACATACACCCACCCAATCACCCACATACTTACTCCACACACACGCTGCCTCACATAATCTCACTCTCTCACTCACACTCACTCATTTACTCTCTAAACCACATTAACTCACTCTCTTACTCGCACACACAGACAAGTACACAGACACATACACTCACCCACTCTCTCTCTCTCTCTCTCTCTCTCTCTCTCTCTCTCTCTCTCTCTCTCATTCACTTCTCATGCACTCTCTCACTCACCCACTGTCTCTCTCTTACACACTCACTCGCTCTCACACTCACTCACACGCACATACACACATACTCACAAATTCTCCCCTCACTCACTCACTTACTCACTCACTCACTCACTTACTCACTCACTCACTCACTTACTCACTCACTCACTCACTCACTCACTCACTCACTCTCCCTTACTCACTAACTCACTCACTGGCTCTCTAACTCACACTTACTCACTTTCTCACGCTCTCACACAGACAGGTAGACACACAACACAAAATATCTCTCACACTAATTCATTCTCTCACTCAATCTCTCACACATACGTGCACACAGACATTCACTTACTCTTTCACACATGCAGGCACACGTTTTCAGATCTGGCGGAAGGCTATTCCACAAGTGAGCACCAGAATAAGCGAAACATGTTTTGTGTAAGTTCATTCTAGGCTTCGGAACATGTAATAAATTTAAGCGTTAACTGTTCATTGCATTAGATTGAGTTAACGGTAGAAGATACTCTGGGGTATTTTCAGATATAATGTTATTCACTAATTTGGCTTTGTTAAAAAGGAATCGCTTTCTAAGTGGTGGCAGTCTTAGATGACTGTATAAGTTATTACTTTCAACGTATGCCAGAAACTAGACGTATAGCGCTATTTTGAAGCGTAAACAGTCGTTTCATATTAGATTTAGGACAACCATCCCAGACTGTGGAACAATAGTCGAGAGGCGATTAGATATAGGATGCATAGAATATTTTTCGTGTGCTTTCATCCAAGAAGTGCTGAATTTTAGTAAGTTGGTAAACTTGTTGTGCTATTCTCTTGGTAAGGACGTGAACATGAGAGCTCCAGTTTAGATGTCTGTCAATTAAAAGACCTAATGTTTGTGTTCATTTACATTAACTATAGGTAACGTGTCCACATGGAGACCGAGCGGTGCCCCAGTTATGGCTAGGGTCTGTAATTTTTGTCACGCCGTTATTAACATGGATTTGGTTTTGTCGATGTTAATTATCATGCGGTTTTCATTGCTCCATCTACTAAGGTTATCCAGTTCGTTTTGTAAAGAGCTCTCTACGTCATTACGGTTCTCTTGACTAGTGTATATAGTGCAGTCGTCTGCAAATAGGTCACACTAAGTATTGAGATATAAAGGAAGATCGTTAATATAAACTGCAAAAAGCAGCGGATCAAGTATTGAGCCCTGAGGCACACCAATATTAAGAAGTGTGGGTCTTGATAGACAGTTATTGAAGGACACTACTTGCTGTCTGTCGGATAAAAATGACGCAATTAGGTTCACCATACTGTTGCAAGTCTTCATTTGTTTGAATTTTCTTATAAAAATATCATGATCTACCATATCAAAGGCCTTTTTAAAGTCTACAAATACCGCTTCACAAATGTTGCCATTGTTGATAAGGAGATGCAAGTTATCGGTCATTTTTGTTAGGGCACTATGGCAAGAATATTTAGGTAGAAACCCAGATTGACTGTCAATTATTAGATCGTTGTTAATTAAATGGTGTAATGTTATTTTATGTATGTGTTTTTCTAATGACTTTGATAGCGACGATAGTAAGGAAATAGGTCTATAATTACACAAGACGCTATTATCAGTTGAGCCATTTTTAAGTAGAAGATAAACTATAGCAATTTTAAAGGCAGATAGAAAGTAGTTTTTCGACAGGCACTGGCTATATTTGAACGCTAAAGACTCACTAATAATTGGTGCAGTACAGCGAAGAATTCTATTACTGATACCATCTAGGCCTTCTGAATTTGTTGCTTTGAGATTTGAGAGATATTTATATATTTCTGCAACAGACATCAAGGGAATCTCAGGGGGAATATTTCTAGACCATTTCTCTTCACAGAATGAATACAGTGAGCTTAAATTACATGCTGAGTCTGGTATTGACTACTTTAAATTCTCTATTTCTGATTGAAATAAGCAACTGAAATCCTCGCATGTTATAGTGCTTACAATTGCTGACTCTGAAGAGTGTTTCTTGTTGGTTAGCGAATTAATAGCCGTCCATATATTTGTGTTATTTGATTTATCTACAATCAAATTTTTGAAATTATCTTTCTTTATCCTACGAATTTCATATTTAACTTTATGTTTTAGTCTGCGATAATTGATAAAATCTTTATTTTTTTTTGTGCGCTGTATCTCGTTCTCTCATGATTTCGAGAACTTCACTAGTCACCCATGGAGATTTATGTTGATTCTTGACTCGAACTTCTATAACTGGCACATGTTTATCAAACACACTGTAGACTGTCTTTGTGCAGTAAGCTAATACATCATCCTGATCAGGAAGTTGGTAAACATGTTCAAGGACTGCATTTTTAATTCGTCTAAAAATAAACTTTGGTTTGTTGAGAAATTTTAGATTTCTTAATTTGATGCTTAAATGTTTTTTTAATGAGTTTTGAACCCAATTTTCGACCATGTACAATATATTGGGTAATGGTCACTAACTGCACTAACAGGAACAGAACATTCTGGACAAGTAACATATATGTGATCAATTATAGTTGAGGAGTTGTCTGTAACCCTTGTGGGACGGTTTATTAGTTGTTTGAAATCGTAAGATAGAATGATATCGTCCCAAGTCTGATTGGATTTAGTAATATCTATGTTCAAGTCACGTAGTATCATGACTTCTCTACCTGCTCTAAACACTCTATCCATCATTGTAGTGAAACAGTCATACCAACTGTACCCAGCACACGGATTCCGATATAGTTATCCAATGAAAAACGGTTGCTGGCTGGCTTTCTTCACCTCAAACCAAACACATTCTATCTCTACTGACTCGAGATTACTTCTACGGGAATACTTGAGAGAATTGGAAATGTATACAGCAATACCTGTCAATAATTTTTGATTTTCGTCTCTTTGTCTTCTTTGGCTAATATGCATGATTTCATGATTCTGTCACGCAATGTTGTAACATGCTCGTATGGTGACAATGTTTTTGTTCATCATTCAATTCAGTTAACAAACTCTTATAAATTGCTAATGGGCCACGTGGTCTGGCTCCATATACTAACTCGAAAGGTGAAAACCCAATGCTTGAGTGAGGTACTTCTCGATAAGCGAAAAGTGTAGCAGGTAAAAAGATGTCCCAGTCATTTGGACATTCTTGGGTGACTTTCGCTAATATGTGCTTTCGGTCACCATTAATTTTCTCTATAATACCCGTTGAATGAGGGTGATAGGGGCTGTTGAAACATTGTTTAATGCCTAGCATCTTATTAAAGGCTTGAGTTGCTGCGGAAATGAACTGACTTCCTCTGTCTGATAGAATAGTGTCTGGAAAGCCTATCCTAGCAAAGATACGGAAGAACACTTCTATGATGTCTTTAGAAGTAATGTTCTTGAGGGCGATCGCTTCTGGCCAACGTGTACATAGATCAATCATTGTTAGAATATATTTTTTTCCTTTTGATGTTACATGGTTTAAAGGTCCCACTATATCTACAGACATTTTCTCAAAAGGTCTACTTGCAAGATCTGTTGTTTGTAATTTTGCTTGAGGATGTTTCCCTTTTTTCACACGTTTCTGGCAGATCTCACATGATCTACAGTACTGTTTGATATCACTGCAGAATTTGGGCCAGTAGAACATATATTAATATCCTTGATCTTGTTTTGGCATAGGCCATATGCGGTGCAACGGTACGTCATGTGCTAGTTGCAGTGCCTTCTTCCTGTGTTCAGTTGGTTACACCGTTTTTGCTATGGTATTGGCATCTTTTGTGTAGTATCTTGTTAGGATACCGCATTTCAAATCGAAGTGCCAACTAGCATTCTTTGTCAACTTTGGCTTTTGGCCTACGAGTTTAAAATATTTCTGTAAGGATGCATCGGCTTTTTGTGCCTTAACAAAATTTTCCCTCATATCTGGGAGAGGTGTTACAATAGAATTTAGTAGCTCTAATGTCTCAGTTTGGTTCGTCTGAGCGTGTAATTGTGCAGCTGATCTAGTTACTGCATTACTTGATAAAATATTTTCACAGCAAGATGTTACAAGGTCATGTGGCATATCATTAACTTCAGGTAGGTTTCAAATAATTACATCACAACATGGATTAAACAATGCTGCGCATTTTACCGTGCCTGTCAAAAATGGTGTTTGAATGTATGCCCATGCAAGTGGGTATTTATCAATATTTCCTGAGAAAGTTCTGTATGTTACATGTTTACCTGTATAATCTACAGGTTCTATAAAGTCTTTCCTTAAACCAATAAGGGTACTTCCACTATCTCTCAAGACACTGGCTGCTTTGCCATTTACATAGCCCTGATGGATGTTTAACTTCCTTTTGTATCTATTACTAGATTGGCCTCCTCATTCGCTATTGGTATCGAGTGGCCGCATGTTAAAACGCCATTTTCATGGAAGTGATTGCAGGTAGTGCATTTCTCTGGTTGGAATACATCAATAGTTTCGGCTGCATTAGCTGGATGTTGATTTTCCTCTTGTTCTTCCTCAGAGGATGAACTATCTAACATCGCCGCGTTGGCTTTCCTTGTCATTTGCTTTCCTTTACAAGCATGACGCCAGTGGCCATACGCTTTGCAAAGATAACATTTGGTTAGTCTTTTATAGTTCTTTCTTTCCCTCTCTTGCATCTCTATAAGCGGCCAATCTAGGAGATGGAAAACTCCGATTATAAACCCCTAAGTTTAAGGTGGACCGACGTGCCGAGGACTGAATGGCCACGGGTGAGTTGGTCGTGAACGTGGAACGTCTGGTATGGGGCGGGGCGGTGCCAGGCGTATGGACTCCTGAGGGAAATCTCCTGCCCTTTCCCTAGTAAGCAGGCAATGCTAGGGTGACCGTTTATTTCCTGCAATATCCAAACTTTGCCTATGGATTTATTTAAACACGGGAATCGTCGCCGGAGCTACGGAGCACGTGCTCTTCGCTTGACACATCACTCAGAGGCTAGCGAAGAGAAAGTGAGGAGGAGAAGACGAGGAAAGGGTGTGAGAAGACGGCATAGAAATAGGAGGGCAGGCGCCAGGAGAACAAGACGAAAAGTGGAGAGACTAGGTTTCAACCATGTAAGAGTGGGATACTGGAACTGTCGTAGTGCCAGGCAGAGAGGTCCTGTATTGGAGAGGCTAATATATGATTTTGATGTCCTCATGCTCAAGGATAAATACCATTGCCCTGGGTACGTCAGTTATATAAACCCCACTGGGCAGAAGAGACATGGGCAAGGTTTGCTGGTGAAGAAAGGAGTAAAGCATGTGGCACTTGACTTGAGCCAGTGGAATCACAGTGCAAGAGAGGTCCAGGGTATACAAATGGAGATTGGTGGCTTAAGTTGGAACATCATAAATGTATATGCCACAGTGGACTGTTTTGTCAGAAAGGAACAATGGGACCGGCTTAAGAAATTAGAGGACTTACCAGGTGATAGGCTACTTATATGTGGAGACTTCAATGTGAGAAACAGAGATTGGGACAGTAGTGGAGAAAATCGACAAGGAATTGCACTTGCGGATGCCATGGTGGACTCCGATGTGGTCTGCATAAATGATGGTAGGCCGAATAGAATGGCAATGAGGCGTGGCGATGCAGATACTGCTATTGATTTGGCACTTGTCTCCCAGTCATCAGTCCTTGATGTTAAGTGGACTGTTTTGAATGACCATGGGAGTGATCACATGCCATGCTCAGTCCTGATCTCTAAGCCCAGGAAAGTTAAGGCTGGGAGAGCGCGCAAGACCTTCCGGTATGAGCGGAGTGACAGCCTTCTTGGACGCCTCAGACATGGGGCATGCAACAGGACTGTTACAACTCCTTTTTTGAAACCCCCATGGTGGACCCCAGAAATAGACAATGTGTGGAAAGCAAAGAGGGCTGCAGTGAAGCAGCTAAGGAAATTGCGACAGACACCCCTAAGCTCACGAGAGGAAGTGGACATTGCGGAAAATGACAAGAAAGACAAGGTGGAGTCTTTCAAGCGATGTGCTGCAGAGGCCAAGAAAGTAAAATGGGAATGTTTTATGAAGGAGATTGGAGGTGATAAAACACTGCATAAATTCTGGAAACTGTACAGACAAATGCAAAGAAAAGATCGGCCTATGACAGTGGGAACAATTTATAAAGAGGATGGGATACGCGTGACAACAGACAAGGAGAAATGGGAGCCGGATTTTTAGAGCAGACCAATCACAGTGATGCGGATACCAGGGATGCAGTTGGAGTGGAATTATCTGGCACAATAGAGAATATGCCTTATGAAGACATCATACTGTTTGAAGATGTTAAACATATTTTACAAACAGCAAAAGACACGGCACCAGGGCCTGATGGTGTCAGGTATGGCCACATGAAGGCTTTGAGCGATGTAGACCTGAAGGAGATGGCCGGCTGCTTTAATCAGAGCATTAGGACAGCGTCAGTACCGCAGGATTGGCTGCATAGCTTATCTGCACCACTTTCTTCCATGTCCGTCCAGTCTCGAAGTCGCCGGCAGTCTGAGCTACCAGCTATGGTTTCTTGTTGGCCCTGCTTTTGATTCTCGTGCGCTTCGTGAGGCACGCTGACCACTGGCCATACACTGCGTAGTAGCTGCTAGTTGAGTTCACGGTCGTCCTAGTTCGTCGCCGCCAGGCGAAGGCGAGGAAGATTCTGACACGAATTACTTTAAACTCCTTAAGGGAGATTTCAGAGTCGGTTATTTTGTCGCTGAGACGACTTTCTGTGATTCCAAACACATGGAACTGTTTGCACAGTATTACCGAAAGCTCGGGTAATTTATTGAGCAAATGAATAGATGTTGAGATTGCCTATATGTAGACCATCTTTGTTGAGCCACTGATCGTGAATGGCGAACATTCCACAATGAAAGGATGATATCGCTTGCAGTAGAAAATTTCAGAGTTTTTGAAACTTTATTTAGTAGTAGTTAAGGCTATTAGATGGGGTAGGAAAATGTCTGTGCTGGAATGACATCATGAAACCTTGGTGTTGGGCTGCAGGATTGTATTGCATTAGCTGTTGAAGTTGACGGTTCCACTGATAGGAGTATAGATAACCGTCCAACGAGGGACCACTGCTGTAAGAGTTATTAGAAGTGCCTACATTAGAAGCAGGTATCGAGGGCACAGCAGCATTGTTTAACGGTGTTCCCTTTGACATGATAGGGGGAGGCTGCTGTATGGGCAAGGGAGGAAACAAAACACCATAGCTAGCAACACTGGGATTGTAGCATGGGTTGTTATTCATGGCATTGTATTCCTGGGGTATAGGCAATGGTGGTGTGGAAAGAGAAGGAGCGTTTTCTGAACACTTAGAGGTGGCTGTCGCCAGAGGTGAAGTTCGGTTTACTCCTGTAACTGGTGCTTGTTGTTGTGCACGTTCGGGATATTTTGTGTTCTTCGCTAGTATACTACTTCATAGCTTGGAACAACGTAATTGATCTCTGTATAGTATTTTCTTAGGAGCCCCAGACGACAAAGGAAAGTATGGGGTGTTATTAATAAAATTAATGTTATTATCTTTACAAAAATTTATATAGAGTTAGATTGGCAGCATCGACAGTACGACGCTGGGTTCCATAACATAGTGGAATAATGGATGCAATTAACATAGATGAGTTAGGTAATTTAAGCCGCAACAGTACCTCCAATGTAGCTAGTTGTGAGGTGCTTATGATTTTATTATCCATTATGTCAATGACATCAATATAGACTGTTGCTTTCCTAATTCTGTCGTTCACATGGAATGTTTGCAGTGTAGCGGTCAGCCTATCAATGTCAGCGCATGGTGGAGGGAAGATTTAAGTTGACTCGCTGTCAGAAGATGACATGCAATCGCTATATATTCCCTTCAGCAGGGAATCTCCAATGATGACATGTGTTGAACTGTCTTCGATTGTTATTTCACGTTGTTGGTGTGTCCGCTTGGACCGTTGTTGCCACTGACTACTGTGGTCTTTCTTGTGTTCTTGTTCATTATAGCTTGCTTGCGTTGGTTGTTGATGCCCAGTAGTGGTAACAACTGACCTCTGTGATTCCTGGTCTGCTGCTGGAGAGTCAAACTTACGGCCTGAATCCTGTTGCTGATATGCACACCAATGGAGTAGATGGATGGTGTGCGTTCTACCGGTTTAGAAGTAGTTTTGTTGATTGTAGAAACTGTCTGTATGTCATTATGCGACGAGCATTCACTGGTCATACACGCATCTACAACACCAAGGATACTTTCTGTTTGTGGACTTTTATTAAATGACTGTGCACTTTTTATTTTCAAAGCATGTATGGATGATTTAAAAGTTTCCTACTCTTCTTTAAGGAGGCAGATTTCTTCTCGATGAAGAATGTTTACGTTTCTAAGCACAGCAATAATATTAGTGGTGTTGCTGGTAATAAAATCTTTTAACCTCATCTCCAAAGCCTGAATTAGTTCATGACAATCATTGCAGCTCTGTGGCTCGGCCGAAGAAAGTGTTTGAAGGTGATGTGCTGGTTTGATCAGATTGAGCTGGTGAATTATGTTGTATGTCCAGCTCGAATTCAGTGTCTGATTGTTCACTAGACAACACGATAGAGGTTGGCGATGAAGATGATCGATTCATTCGCTGAGCTGGCGTGCTCGCCAACATTTGTCCCGTCTTGTTTTCGTTTACATTGTGCCGCTTGGACACAGTTGATGACCGCAAGTTGGAGGAAGTTTTGGCAATATAGGCAGCTCGATAAGTCAAGGAGTAAATAAAATTGCAGGCCTTTCTGTAGAGCGTGCGTGACGTTTATCTTGCTAGTCACGCATGGTTAATTCTCACGTTGTCGTGAATCGATAATTGGTAAAATTCAAAAATGGATGATCTTACCTTCACGAATCACAAAGAAATCCTAATTTCACTAAATAAACATTCACATAAATGTGACATGTTGAGTAGTATGTAAATCCACTTTTCAAACGAGCACAATGATGGAGTAAATATACGCCCAGGTCTTTCTGTAGAGCGTGCGAGGTGTTTATCACTTGTTAGTCACGCATGGCAAATTCTCACGTTGTCGTGAATAGATAATTGGTAACATTCAAAAATTGGTGCTCTTACCGCCACATAAAACAAAGAAACTCTCATTTCATTAAATAAACAGTCACATAGACTTGAACTGTTGAGTAGTATGTAAATCCAGTTTAGAACGAACACAATGATATACACAGCATCGCGATTAAATTGAGTAAAACTTGTTAAAATATTAAAAAATCGGGAGAGTATCTGAAAACACGTACGTATAGAAGGAAGAGTCCACACTTGCCGTTAAACGTAAAGAAGATAGTATCCACACTTGTCGTTAAGCGTAAACGAGGGAGAATTAATTAACAATTGCCGTTAAGCGTAAAGATGGGCGAGCCTATACCTGCGTTCCAAAGTAAGTTATGGTGTATTGTTTGCCTTGTATCCGTGTTTGCTGGGTTAACGTTGATGTCTATCTGTGGTTTTCTTTGTCCTTTGCTAGCTCTATATTCATATCTTATTCTATGTGTAGGTTCTTATTGTGTTTGATCGAGTTTATTTCTCATAGGACTGGGTTTATCCAATGGTGTTTTTTTTCTATGATTGGATTTTATTATTTGGCAGGTGTTTTTCTGTGGTCGGTGTTCATTCTCATTTGCTTGATTGTCATTGTATAATAGGGTTTCATTATGATTTGATACTGTTTTGTTTTTCTAAGATCGGGTGTCATTCTCATATTATGGGTTTAATTCTCATATGATTGGGTTTTATTCTTACGTGATAGTTTTTTTTTTTTTTTTTCTATGATCGGGTGTCATTGTATGATCGGGTGTCATTTTATGATCGGGTTTCTGATTTCATAGGATTTCTTTCTATAATCAGGTTTTATTATCATAACTTTATGTCCTCGTCCTTGATAAATTGATTCTATCGTGTTGCACCTATCATATTTATGCTGTAACTTTGAATCTATCGTGTTGCGCCTATCATGTTTCAGATGTAACTTTGAATCTATCGCGTTACGTCTGTCATGTTTCTACTGTAACTTTGAATCTATCGTGTTGCACCTATCATATGTCTACTGAAATTTAAAATTAACAAGTAACGGACATTTGTACTAACAGCCCAATGGTCTTCAGTGTTTGTAATTTAACTTCAACTCATCACATCATATCTTGTTCCAACCGTCCCTTGCGATGTCAAGGTGAAGCATACACAGCGGTAGAGTGTCCGTTTATGGACTTCATGTATCGAGACTCCCATGGACTTATGACCGTCCGTCCATCCGTCCATTTTGAAAAAAGAAAATTTCCACCATCGTTCAACTAGCCTCTGTGGCTTCAGTTATATTTATAATTGTTCATGGTGCGTGATAAGTGTGTCTAGTTTTCTGCGCCAGTGTTAGCTGGCTTATCGGTTTTGACAAGTGTGTGCTTTTCATTTGGTATTTTCCGCTCCTTGTGTATTGTCAGTTGAAGCTTTTCGATGGTTTCATTTTCTTCTACGCGCCTTTTTTTTCTCTTTCGAGTTTACATTTTAGTTGCTTTTGTCTGTCGCGTTCTACGTTCTGTTCCTCCGTGGTCAATTGTGGGGACCACGTGAGTATTCTATGCCATCTTTATAGAACACACCTAGGTTTCCTTCAGAGGTCTGGCGGGATATTGGTTTCCCCTTGAATTTCTTGGACATAATGGTTGGACTGCTGGCCTTAGCTTGCGGCTCCACGTCGGTTTTTGGTTTGGCTTCAGCTTGCGGCTTCTCAGTGGTCTTTTTCATGGCTTCTGTTGGTTTATTGTGGATTAGTTCCCTTTAAGCTTTTATCAGGTCTCTCTCTGATTTGATGGTTTGTTGGATTTCTTCGTTCTCCTTTTTTATCAATGTTATGCGTTCCACCTTTTGCTTGATGTTTTGATGGATTTCCCTCAAGTCAGCCAGCAGTTTCTGGTTGTCGCTGGTTGATGCCAGTGTTTAAAGTAGTTTGATTTGTTTCTTTAGTTCGTCATTCTGGCTTTGCAGTTGAGATCTTTCCTCTTGCGAGATGCACGTGGCTGCCTCGCACCTCCGCATTGCTTCCTTATATGGTGCCTTTGTGGTAATGGCGATATTTAAGACGTCTCTGTGTCTTTGGAGGTACGGACAGCCCAGGTATCTTGCTCTATGCTTGCCAGGGCAGTTGGAAAACTTGCTGTTGTTGTTGGGCATTCGGAAGTCCTTGTCCAGCTTGGCCAACGGACATTCCTGGAATGTATTGTGTTCCGCGCAGTATCGGCAGATCTCTGTCTTGCTGCGGCATGTTGTTCTGCTGTGGCCGGCCCTCTGGCATCTTGAGCATTGAGTGATTCTTGGAATGAATCCTTCAAGCTGTTGTACTTTCTTGTTTATCGATACCTGGCGTGGTATCTCACTGACCACAGTTGTTACCGCCGCTAGAGTAGTAGGGATCTTGGAGTACTCAGAATCCGCTCTGTCTTTAGGATTCCGGTGTGGAGATTCTCCTGTTGCAGCTGCTTCATGATCTGTTCATCTGTCAGCTCCACTTGGATACGTTTGACAACCCATCTGACTGTCTGTGAGTCGGTGTTTCGGTCTCTGGTGTCTTTCTCCTTCTTCTTCTCGATAGACTTGGTTCTTGTCTGTGGTAGGTTGTCGTCGGTCTCCCTCGTGGTAACTTCGTTTGAGGTTACTTGAGATTATTGTTGATTACTGCTGCTCACAGGCAAGTTCTCTCCTGTAGTCTTCTTTGAGGTCTTAGCGGCCTCCACGCTGCCCGTCTTGTGTCTGATGTCTTTTGGTGTTGGTCATACCGCGTGATATTTTCCTCCCCCGTATCAGGCTTCTTAAACTGTTCAAGTGACTTGTTCTTGTTAGCGCTCCGCAAGTGCGAATGAAGCTTATGAGACTTATGAGACATATAACGCTACTTAAATGATCAGGAACGAATTATGTTTATTTCTTAGTTGTGGGACTAGGCTGGTAATGGAATTTTAGACCCTGCTAATGAAGAAACCTGGTGTAGAGATGTCTACTTGGCCATCCGTCGAATTACACTTGTTTCTTCAACCAAGTGCTGTCCGATTGTAGCGGTAGACTCGTATGGCTGGTCTCCGTGGCTAAAGGTTTATGGACCCGATTCGTAAGCCCGCTTACCCGCGTTCGAAACACAGCTGCGACCAATTTGGCAGCAGACCGTTCTGCGCTGGGTTTTAACGTGTTGTATGGGAGCCGGTTGTTCAGAAAATAGAATATATAAAAATAGGTCTGGGGGACCAGGTCATTTAAAAAAAAATAAAAAACAATCCACCACAATAAGGATTCTAACCCATGCCCACTGCTCCGAGTAACGAGCTACTAACCACTACTCTTTTATGGCTCCATGGCCGCATTATAGCTTTTATTTATTATATGGTCTAATGTGGCTTCTAATCTATACTTCATTTCCCTACTTCCATGGTTGCAGACTAAATGGGAATTTATTTCTCACGCAATTGTAATGATGTATGATTTCCACCCCATTCCATTCTATAGAAAATGGTGTTCCGGCCCCGTTCAACTGTCGATTTCTCGGTTAGTTATAATTAGGGCCCTTGTGGTGTTTTCCTTTCCGCGTAGGAAATTAGAGCTGCGATGTTCGCTTCCTGAGTTCTAGGTGTTTCTGGCGGCTTGGTGTGGATTCCATCTTCGCTACTATACTCATGTCTGGTCAGTTTCGTTCACTTGTAGGGCCTGGGTTGTTAGGCACCCCCAACTCATGGCGTTATATTTTACATGGAGTTATTCATCTGTATAGTCAAGCCTTCGGCATGTTCTCAATATGTTTGCGATTATGGTTATTTTGACCTTGTGTTATGTTTATTGGTAGTGTGTTATATGTTTATTGATCGTGTCATATATTTATTGATGGTGGGTCCAGTTCCGTGGCAAAGGGTTACGGATGCAGTTCGTAATCCCGCATATCCACGTTCGAAACACAGCTGTGGGCTATTTGGCAGCAGATCGCCTTACGTTCGTATTTTATGAAATGGTATAGGTGCCGGTCGTTCAGTAAGCAATGGCAAACTACTGAACATATGTTGTTTGTCCATCAAGAATGATGATGACCATTCATTTCATTAAGTGGGGTTGAAGGTATGGAGCCGTGGGTTCTAAGATGGCTGATAAGGCCTATTTTGGCTCGAAATGTTCTTTGACAATGTGGGCAAGGGAATGCTTGACGTTTCTGGAGGAGGATTTTCTGCAGTGGTTTTTCTGTCCAGCCTTTTCCTCACAGCTCTTGCAGTCCTGGTTGCCTCACATATGACTGCACCCTTGCGTAATGATGCACGCCACATATTTCGGTCTCTGGCTACAGCCTCCCAGGTGTCATGATGAATTCCAAAAGCCTTCAGTGAAAGTTTCAGTGTCTTTAAAGCGTTACCTCTGGCCACCTTGGGAGCGTTTACCACAACGCAGTTCGCTGTAAAAAAATTCGTTTAGGGAGCTTGTGATCTGGCATGCGAGTCAAGTGACCAACCCAGCGAATCTGATTCTTCATCAGTAGAATGTGGATACTGGGCATGGATGCTCTTTCTAGGACTTCAGTGTCTGGAATCTTGTCTTGCCATTTAATCTTCAGTAGCTTCCTTAGGCAGACTGTGTGGAAGTGGTTTAATTTCCTAGCGTGTCGCTGATAAACAGTCTAGGTTTCACAAGCATATAGCAGTGTGGATAGTACAACTGCTTTGTAGACTTTTAGCTTTGTTTGCAGGCTTATTCCAGTTCTGTCCCATACATTCTTGTACAGTCTGCCAAAGGCCGCACTGGCCTTGGAGATTAGTGCATTCACTTCATCATCAATTGTGGCAGCTTGTGACACAGTGCTGCCAAGATAGGTGAATTTGTCCACAACACTTAGTCTATGATCATTCACTTTGATATTCGGCACAGAGTGATTATTCCCTAGAGCTGGCTGGTACATAACTACAGTCTTCTCCAAGTTGATATTGAGCCCAAAGTTGGCACAGGCATGTGAGAAAGCTGAAACATTATGTTGCATGTCCGCCTCTGAGTTGGCGTACAGAGCGCAATCATCAGCAAACAGGAGCTCTCTGACGGTGTCGCTGTTAATTTTGGTTTTAGCTTTCAGCCTTCTGAGATTGAATAACTTTCCATCCATACGGTAGTTGATGTCTATTCTAATGTCGTCGTTCTCGAAAGTATTTATCAGCATGGCTGAAAACATGAGGCTGCACAGTGTTGGTGCCAGGACACATCCTTGCTTCACTCCATTGGTGACAGGAAAGGGTTCAGACAGTTCGCCATTTTCCTGTACTCTTGCCTGCATGCCATCATGAAATAGCCGCTCTATTTGGACAAACTTTCGTGGACAGCCATATTTTGCCATAATCTTCCACAGTCCTTCTCTGCTGACTGTATCAAAAGCCTTGGTAAGGTCAATGAAAGTGGAGAACATTTCGCAGTTCTGTTCCTGACATTTCTCTTGCAGCTGCCTTGCAGCGAAAATTATGTCAACAGTTCCACGTTCTTTTCTGAAGCCACACTGACTCTCCTGAAGAAGACCTTGATCGAGATGGGCTGTGAGGCGATTGAGAAGAATTCTCGCGAGTATCTTCCCTGCAATTGAAAGCAAGGGGATGCCTCGGTGGTTGTCACAGGATTGGC
This sequence comes from Cepaea nemoralis, assembly GCA_014155875.1. NCBI lineage: Eukaryota > Metazoa > Mollusca > Gastropoda > Stylommatophora > Helicidae > Cepaea > Cepaea nemoralis. The sequence continues at coordinate 227,464 of JACEFZ010016092.1, forward strand.
GGTTTCCTTTACGTTTGTAAAGGTGGACTATTGACGCGTCCTTGAAATCTTGTGGTATGGTCTCTGTCACAAAGTGAATGTTGACTAAGTGACAGATAGAGTGGCTATGGTTATGTCTAGGGTATGTCCTTGTAACACTGTGATGTTGAACAACAGATTAATCAAGATGCATCACCACCAAACACCAGTCAGTGAACAAGCGTTAATTTGCGCACATAATATTCCTTTAATTCTGAATTAACACAGACACATGTAACATATAAATCCAGGAACAATAATTCTCTAAGAATCTATCTCCATCCCAATGGAACACGTCGAATAGCACTGCCTCTCAAGGCTACTAAAATATCGTCCCACACGACAGGTATACTAGCCTCTCTCTAGGCCCGACTCAAAGTAACCCACTATGGGTCTCGAATTCCACTCACTATCCCTGGAACCCACAGTGCGGAGTTATCTTCCAAACTCCGTCACAATTCTTCACTTTATCAGACCACGACCTTCTCCTGGTCTGGTCTACACTCAACTCCCTCTCAGCTCGGAGTTTCAACCTCAACTGCCCGTCAATCTTTGTCCCTGTCTTTTTAAACAATTCTATGCCCCACATTGCCTCACACACACCACACAACCTCACTGCTCCAACTGTCTGCCTCACAGTTATTCTAGCCAACTGACCTCTCTCCGCTCCCCCTTCAATTACTGTCTTCTCATTTACGCCCTCTGGGGGACTTACAATCCGCCCTATTTTATCTCGTGAACTGTTTATCTTGTACGGCCACTCACCTTAATGTCAATGAACACAGGCATGTGACACTACCCCACCCTCAAAAGAAAACATCGTTTTCAAATGTTGGGAGACTCATACTTATCAAATATGTGACCCAGACACATTGCCTGGGTAGTCGTTAGTATAAATCCAACTTACTCTAGCTACCACACTTAATAATATATCAAATACTCATAGTACACTCCCATATTCCCCACACATAAATACAAACAACTTTCTATCTTTTGTATCAATGCATGAACTAATACATCACATAATAATAATAATAATACATCATAGAAAAGCATTATACTTATGTACCCACAGGTCTATTAATATCTTTAAGAAAACACAAGCTATTTGTGGACCGACCATATATCAGGTGGTTCTTTTCTTGCATCAACCCACCTCTGATTCCTGTCGATGCTGTGTCTACCTTTCATGTACCCATCACTCATGGTACCTCTACAATTACAACATCTGTTTGCTATCCCTAGCCCTGGGTCAGTAATGTCGCGAACACTCTTTTGACCTGACTCAACTTTCCTATCTGCATATTGCACCATTACACTTGCGTCTCTGTTTAGTCTGAACTCTTTATTCAATCCTGGCCCATATATCTGGCACCTTTCTTTCTGCTGCATACGCCTTATGCCTATGTTCCCTGCACATGCACTATCCTGAGCTGTTCTAATATATCGGTCTCTGTGTGCTAAAGGTACTGCTACTTGCCCACGTGCAGTTCCACTATCTGAAAAGCGGCGAGTAAGAACATTGTTCTTCCTCTCGAAGCACCATCTACCTTTCTTTGACTGCCTATGTTCTACTCTCCTACACCCTTGGGAACATTTGTTCAGAGTAGTATCTTGTCTCTGGGAGTCACTAGCACTATATTTGGGATCCATTCTCATCTGCTCAGCTGTACTATCCTTGTCCTGAGTTCCTGTGTCTACTTCAAGTGCCTCTTCTACCTCAGCTATACTCTCTAATTTAGGTTCTCTTGTGGTAACTACCTCATTACTGCTTACACTATATTTTTGGTCCCAATAAACTACTTCCTCTTCTGTACACTCTTTAACTCCTATAACATTTCCTATGATGAGATCTGCCACTGGTGAGTCTAAAACACATGCTGTCACTCTTCCTGTTATGTATGGTGTTTTTACTGTTATCACGGCTATTGGGTAGAATTCTACTGTCCCATTAAATGTTATGGATCTAATCTTTTCTCCTGTATAATCCGAGGGATGCACCAAACCCTTTCTCACCCCGATGGACGTACATCCGGAATCCCTAATTGTTAACGCTGGCCTATCATTAACAAACCCATGATGCATCTTCAGACTTCCTCCTTCATGCACTGCTGATCCTGCTTTAACTGTGTGACCACATATTAAGACTGGCTGACTGTCTTTTTCAAAAAGAGGTTTGCACCCACTACAATCTTCATTATTCAGCGTCTCAATTACTTGTGCTGCATTTGAGTGCTCTGTTTCTCTCATCCTACATTGATGACTGACATGCCCGTTCCTTCCACATTTGAAACAAGTGATCTCCCTTTTACTGTTGTTCGTTGGTCCATCTGATGGTTGTGCATCACAATCTGCCATTTTGTGTCTCCAGCTCCCACAATTCCAGCATCCGGCATAATTTGGACGTCTCTGGAAGTTCCCTCTTCTATATGGGTACCGTCCTACTCTACCAACATTGTTTCCTCGGAAACCATTATCTTGAAGTTCTTGTTGCTCACCTTTCTGTGCTGACTCCACACTTTTCGCCCTTGGTCTAATGACTGGATTCTGGTCCTGTTTAGTGTACGCTGCACAGACTATTTCCTCACTCATTAGTTTTCCAATAGAACTGTTAGGATGTGCCGTCATATAGTTTTGCCCTAACTGAGACATTGTGTCTATGTCCTTTGGCTTCCGTTCCTCAAAGAACGCCACTAAATTAGAATTGCATGCAGATACTACCTTGTCTCTTAACATTAGATCTACTAATTTATTAAAATCTTTCCCTACTTCTGCAAGCTCCATCCATTTGTTAAATGTATTCTTTACAGTGTTAACAAACTCTGTGAAATCTTGATTTGTCTCTGGCACTAACTGTCTAAACTTTGTTCTATATCCATGTTCAGTTAGTTGGAACTTTGTCAGCAAACGTTGGCGTAAGATAGTGTAGTTGTTCCTTTCTTCTACAGGTAAATTGAACATGGTGTCTAGTGCCTTGCCCGTAAGAAATTCGCCAAGTCTTATCGCATACTCGTTTTCTGGGATGCCTAAAGTTTTCGCACTTGCTTGAAATCTGTCCACATAAGATTCAAGGTTGTCTCGGTCCGTAAAGTATGGCAGTTTTAATCTCTGTGACGACTGCGAAGGTTTTCTGCTTTCCTCACTTTGACCCTTCGAAGATAGTTCTAGTTTTTTTAGTGCAATTTCAGCTTCCATTTTAATCTTCTCTCTCTCGATTTCCACCGCATTTGTGTGTTTTAACTTTTCAAGTTCTATTTGTGTCTCTCTCTCTTCCTGTAGACGCTTGTTCTCTATTTCGGCTAACTTTATTTCCTGTAGGCGTTTGTTTTCCATTTCAGCTAGTTTTACTTGCGTCTCTTTCTCTTCCTGTAGACGCTTGTTTTCCATTTCAGCTAGTTTTACTTGCGTCTCTTTCTCTTCCTGTAGACGCTTGTTTTCCATTTCAGCTAGTTTTACTTGCGTCTCTTTCTCTTCCTGTAGACGCTTTGCCTCGCGTTCATTTTGCCTCTCCTCTCTTTCCGTCTGCTTTTGTTCTTTCGCTTCTGCATACTCCTGTAACTCTTTACCTTTCAGGCCTATTCTTTCACCTGCTTCAATATAATCCATTAAAGTAGGCATCTTGTACTTGTGGACACGTTGCTGTGAATCAGCCAACTATAACTGTACAGACTCTGCTGTTATTCTTTGTGTCACTTCCCTAAGTATACCCGCACTCCCTGTGTACGTAAATCCGTAGTGCTACAATATCCCTCTGTACTCACCCAGTCACTCTATAAGCACTAGGTAGTGAGGGGGGAATATAACTATACTCCCTCCTATATGTATATATATATATATATATATATATATATATATATATATATATATATATATATATATATATATATATATATATATATATATATATCAAATAACTGTAGAACAATTCCTGGAAATAGTTGTAAACATACATATACATACACACATGGATGATACACACTAACTGCGAACTATTAAACGCTAGACGCATAGGCCGGTGAAACGCAGACGAATGATTACATAGAAATAAAAACCACTGACATAAACATGCCCATGAAAGACCATACCGTGCGCATAATATAAACTGACAAATACCATCTAGATAGAAGATGTATTAACATAAGCATTACAACAATACCATATATCCAAAGAACTCAAATATTATATGTAACAGTAAAGAGAAAACAGTAAAAAGAACAAATATAAAATGAATAATGTACATAGATCTGACGTAGACACTTGGACACCATGTATAATGTCGAGACGACCCAATGCCACAGCACAAAACAAACTGACTCGTCAGCTGTCTCTCAACCAATACAATGTGCACCTAGAAACTTCACCTTTGCTCTGTCTCCCGCATTTCGAGAAATAAAGCAAAAATATCCTACTTATTACGACCACTGGACCACATACAAATATTTACCTAACGCACAACAACAACAATACTTAGGACGATGAGAACAACAGAAGCAAACAAGGGTTGCCGACACCAATGCGATGGTAGAATCTTAAAAAAGTCCTTAATTTGTTTTCAATAGTCTCCGAAAATCGCCTGGAAATGTTTGTCGGTTACTGTTTTGAAAAGATTACGACGTTAGCTTCCCACAATGAATTAAAGTTCTGATGCGTTGTCACTTTTTGTTGACGTGGTGACACGATTTTCGACTGTCGTAAAAGTTGAAGATGATGATAATTATCCCAACGCCTTGTATCTTCACAGTCCGTAATGTTTTTGTAACCCTCCCTGTAGGGATGGCCTGTGATTGTATAATGTATGTGAACGCTCTTGTTTTGCCAGAAATATTGGGTTTTCGTTGCGTTTTGGGGAGCCGAAAATACCTTTAAAATCAATGAATGTTTATCTGCGTAGTCACTGTCGCTTTGAAGTGATGGTATGGTTTCACTGTTGCTGACCCGGTTAAACCAACGAATAGCAGAAAATGATCACGCGCTTTAAATCCGCTTCGCAAGTCTTTTTTGGTGAAAAAATGCGCTCATATTTGCGAAGACGGCACCTGAATGACTGTTGTGGTTTGTTTGCCGATGATGACACACACACACAAAGACGTTAAACGTAAATCCTAGTTTCAGTAGAAACCCAACGTGTTATTCTTCGTGGAAATTTTTCCGTCAAATTCCCTGGTTCTCCGCCTTGAAATGAACCCACCGGTCATCTCTGTTTCTCTTTATCGCAATACTCCGTGTAGAAACTTTTCCTTTTCTGTGGAGCAACGATTGTCACCTTTGTGTGTTCCCCACACTTTCCTCCTATAACTCCCCTCCTCCTGGCGAGTTTTTAACCATGAATTACCCTCGTAACTCCTCTGGCGCCCCTTTCCATCTTATTATCTGCACCGAACTCTGAAGACGCCGTACACACACACTCGCTGTCCACAAGTTCACCTGACCTATAAACACACGCGCCTGTTTGCGTTAATTTTCTGACGTCCCTGATAGCCGAAGAAATACTGCCTGGTATCCAGTTTACCTGTCCTGACCTTCTCGTGACCTATGTGCTACCCAGTTCCCGCACGGAAGAAACCCCAGTGTTTATATCGTGGACACACTTTCCCCGTCTACTCTCCCCACTCCGAGTGAGAAATGATATTTTTACCTGGTTTCTCGTGGACTGTATTAATTCTCCGACACTTTTGAAATGCGCTGTCTACTGAAAATGGTGTTTATTCTTGACAGGAGAGCTCTCATTATTGTTGTTGTAATTGGGCATCCGACTAATGTCTCTGATGTTAGTGTTCTCTCTAATCGACGAAGCCTCCCAGAAATCTTCTCTGTCACAAAGTGAATGTTGACTAAGTGACAGATAGAGTGGCTATGGTTATGTCTTGGGTATGTCCTTGTAACACTGTGATGTTGAACAACAGATTAATCAAGATGCATCACCACCAAACACCAGTCAGTGAACAAGCGTTAATTTGCGCACATAATATTCCTTTAATTCTGAATTAACACAGACACATGTAACATATAAATCCAGGAACAATAATTCTCTAAGAATCTATCTCCATCCCAATGGAACACGTCGAATAGCACTGCCTCTCAAGGCTACTAAAATATCGTCCCACACGACAGGTATACTAGCCTCTCTCTAGGCCCGACTCAAAGTAACCCACTATGGGTCTCGAATTCCACTCACTATCCCTGGAACCCACAGTGCGGAGTTATCTTCCAAACTCCGTCACAATTCTTCACTTTATCAGACCACGACCTTCTCCTGGTCTGGTCTACACTCAACTCCCTCTCAGCTCGGAGTTTCAACCTCAACTGCCCGTCAATCTTTGTCCCTGTCTTTTTAAACAATTCTATGCCCCACATTGCCTCACACACACCACACAACCTCACTGCTCCAACTGTCTGCCTCACAGTTATTCTAGCCAACTGACCTCTCTCCGCTCCCCCTTCAATTACTGTCTTCTCATTTACGCCCTCTGGGGGACTTACAATCCGCCCTATTTTATCTCGTGAACTGTTTATCTTGTACGGCCACTCACCTTAATGTCAATGAACACAGGCATGTGACAGTCTCGTTCACCCATATGTTTGTAAAGACTTGGTGAAGCTGCTCTGTTAGGACCGGCCCACCTGCCTTGTATATCTCTGCTGGGATGAAGTCAGGACCAGGTGCCTTACCGCTGGAGAATTGCTAGATGGCTTTGTTTACTTCCACTATGGTTGGCAGGTCATCAGGTGTCTCATTGGTAGGAACTTGAGGAAGGCAGTTGATGGTTTCATCATCGAAGAAGGAAGTTGCATTTAAGATGTTGCTGAAATGCTCTGCCCAGCGTTGAAGGATTTCTTTCTTATCGGTGATCAATGTTCTCCCATCTGCACTGAAGAGGGGAACTATGCCTGATGATGTAGCACCATAGACCGCTTTCAGTGAGTCGTAGAAGTTTTTCGTATCATGTCTGTCAGCAAAGCCCTGAATTTCATCAGCTTTGCTGCTCAGCCAGGAGTCCTGCATGTGCCGAAGTTTCTGCGGCACAACTCTCTGAATGTTCTTGAAGGCATCTTTTTTTTATGTTGACTTTGGGTCATTCAAATGTGCCTTGAGGAGAAAATGTTTCTCGGCCAGCAATTGGTTCATTTCTTCGGAATTTTCATCAAACCAGTCTTTATGCTTTCGGGGGGCTGGACTCAGGATTTCCATAGCAGTGTTGTAAATTATGTTCTTTAGGGCTCTCCATTCTGTTTCTGTATCCTGTTTAGCTGCAGCATTTGGCTTGAGGCGGTCTTCCAGCATATTTTCAAACGACTGCTGCATTTTCTTGCTGTTTAGGTGGGTGACATTTAGCTTTTTTTGCATTTTCAACCCATTGAGGACGCCGTGGTGGCCTGATGTGAATGTTTATTTTCGAGACAATGAGACGATGGTCTGTCCAACATTCGGCACCACACATGGATTTTGTCACTCGAACGTCTTGTCTGTCACTCCTCCTGACGATGACATAGTCAATGAGGTGCCAGTGTTTCGAGCGAGGGTGCATCCACGATGTCCTATTTCTCATGGGGAGACGGAAAATTGGGTTCGTAATCAGGAGATCATGTTCGGCACATGTCTGAAGGAGGCGGAGTCCATTGCTGTTACAATTTCCGACTCCATGCTTTCCAATAATGCCACTCCAAGAGGTGGTGTCCGTGCCTACTCTGGCATTGAAATACCCAAGGAGTATAAGTTTGTCTCCTTTGGGAACAGATGTTAATACATTGTGCAGTTCCTCATAGAACTTGTTCTTGACATCATCTTCGTTGGTCATAGTTGGTGCGTAGACACTCACAATGGTTGCATGCTTCCTTCCATTCAGCAGGGGCAACTTCATGGTCATGAGCCTGTCGTTTATAGCCTTTGAAATCCAGCTAATTTGCCGACCAGGGCCAACTTAATGGCAAGTCCCACACCAGATTGGCGTCTTTCCTCGCTTTTCCTTCCACTCCAGAAAAATGTGTAGCCGGCACCTATTTCACAGATTTGGCCTTCTTCTGCAAGTCGTGTCTCGCTCAAGGCTGCAATGTCGATGTTGTACGTGCCCAGCTCTCTCCCAATCAGTGCTGTTCGTCTCTCTGGACCCGACGCGCCGTCTCTGTCAAGTAGGGTGCGTACATTCCAAGTTCCAATTGTTAAGGGAATATGGTTTACTCTTTTAGCTTTGCTTGTTTTATCTTTGTTTGTATGTCGACCGTAGTTAAGGGTACCCACCAACCGCGGCTAGCTGGTTAGGTAGTGATGGAGCAGACCATGTTTAGGGCACCTTTTCTAGCCCCTTCCTCATGCTATGGAGGTGAGCAGTGTGTTCCTATAGAGGGCTGCTCAGTCGCTCAGGGGCTGCCGAATCCCACTGCTGCTCCGGTCAGTATAAGACGACCATATGGCCTGCAAAATTTAGTAGATGCGGTTGTTACACACAGTGAACAACAAGGGTTATAATTAAATTGTAAAAAGACACAGATTATGGTCGTCACTAGGAAGAACGAAATACCACAGTGTAATATACAAGTAAATGGGAATATTCTTCAACAAGTGAATAGGTACAATTATCTCGGAACAATAATAACATCTGATGGGAGATGCCTTGAAGAGATTAGAACAAGAATCGCCATGGCAAAAGTAGCCTTTAGCAAGATGAAAAACATACTGACCAATAAAAAGATGTCAATTGAAACGAGAAAAAGAGTGTTGAGATGCTACATAGAACCTGTACTTTTATATGGATGTGAAGCTTGGACAATGAGCAGCCAGGCTGAAAGACATCTGATGGCTGTAGAAATGTGGTTTCTGAGGAAAATGCAAAGAATACCATGGACAGCCAGAAAGACCAATGAACAAGTCCTTCAAGAAACAAATGAAGATCGTAAACTGATCAGAGACATTAGACGTAGACAGTCACAATTTTTTGGGCATGTTATGAGAAGAAATGATTTGGAGAACTTGGTGACAACTGGTAAGATCGAGGGGAACAGACCAAGGGGAAGACCTAGAAACAAGTATCTGGATGGCTTGGCCTTGTGGCATGGTCGAGACAGAAACACGGAACTGATCCACGACTCTGTTGATCGAGTGAGATGGCAGAACATGACCGCCCACGCTTACCGGCATGGCACATTATGGATGGATGGATATGGCCTGAGCCGCCTGTGTACAGGTCTGCGACTACGGCTGCCAGAGTACCCACGCCTGCCGCTTCGCCGCTCGCCCATCGCCACAGGGCTTGAAGGTGATATATGACTTTGGATGAAGAATGACTTGCGCGATGACTTGGATTAAAGTGAGGAAGAGTTACGCAATTCGTCGACCTCACTCTCTCGCCTGAGTCCATCTGAGTCCAGTGGCAAGACAAGTCGAGACGACTGGAGACGAATACAGGTGCAGTGGATGACCAGGGCGCTCTACGTGCCTTGCCGTGCTCATTACGTTCCACAACGCTTTGCAGGTAAACGCCGTCTTGCCCGTTGAATCAGGAATGATTTCTTCCGCGCAGTCTGCCGAATCCTGTCTTCACATGCTGGGTAGGCATACCCTAGTTTACCTCTTGGTTTGACACCAAATCGGATACCCATGCCTGGTTTAGCCAGCCTCTCACAGCTGTTGCCCGGGGGGGGGGGGGTGGCCGCTGTCGCATGCTGACAGCTACTAGAAGCCACAGGCACGAGCTGGGTGTCAGGCTTGGACCAGTGGGGGATGGGTCCTGAAAAGGACATGGGAGTCATCCTTACCAAAGGTGCTACCAATGCCTGACACCCCGTACCCCCCACTGAACATAACATTGCCAAGGAATCACAAACTGTCAAAAAATGCTAGGGTTGACGGCTACGTTCTGTAAATGATATGCAACAACTTTTTTCAGGATCGTGTGCCATATGTTTTCATGCTGTTAAACTTCTATATTGCTTTTGCCAACTGTTCTTGAGTCTTATTTTAAACAGTTCCTTGTGTTTGTTAATAACAGAGCTAGTTAGTTAGTTAGTTAGTCGACAGATCATCCTCATTGCACATCGAGCCATTCAGTCCATAAGTGCTCGAATCCCTTCCTCAGTAAATCCTTACGCGTGTAGCGGCTTACGACACCAGTTCTGTGTTGGTTTATCAGTCTTCTTTGGCGTCCTGCGTTGTGTTCTTGTTTGGCCATACCTCTTTTAATTTGCTGTTCTCGCATCCTGACCATGGTTGTAGATTCAAAGTCATCACTTGGTTCTTGCGAACGACTTACTTCTCGTAAATCATTCAGAATATCAGCCTGATCCATGGCTCTTCCGCCTTCCACAGTATCCTTATCTGCGAACTTGTCTGCCCGCTCATTTCCTTGCACATCCGTATGCTTTGGCACGAAAATGAAACTAATCTTTGCCAGCCAAGACCACTCCAGACACAGCAACCACTATCTTCGGATCCACTCCTTCTCTATCTTCTTGAGCATGCTCATTGAGTCGCTAAGGAAACATGCCCTAGTGAATGTCTGTGTCTCGAGCCATGTTATTGCGTTACTTACTGCCATAACTTTCATTGTCAGGCTACATGTGATCAAAGCAAAAGCACCAGAATCTTCCTTCACAGTTCTCCCTCCGTCTTTAGCCGTAAAGGCCCATGAACTTCTCACTCGTCGAACGATCGACCCATCTGTGTAAATGACAGCATCACAGTCTAACGATTCTCGAAGATCAACGCTTGTATTTCCGCCTCCACAGCAGACGGATTTTCTTGTCTGAATTTTCTGTCTAGTTGGATGTAAACTGAAAAGGACGTAAAGAAATATGTTGGCATTTGTACCCACACCTAGCCAGGTTCTAAGGCCTCAAGTGAACATATCTGTTGAAGAATGTCTTCAGTTTGACCCATCCATGACCTTCATCTTTTTAACCTGCTGCCCTTTACCTTCTTAATTTCTCTAAGCAGTGGATGTTTTGTGTTTGCATTGACTCTGAGATAGGCACGTGCTCTGCAAATTTGTATTCTGTCTCCAATGGTTGGAAAATCACGAAGATAGCGCATCGCCCTGCATGCTGTATCTCTTGTACATCCAAGAATAATACGTATAGCTTCGTTCTGTATCCTTTCCATCCTCTCCATCTGCTTACGCCTGAGAGTCAGGATCGCAATCGTATACTCAAAAACAGATATGACCAGACCCTCGTATAGAAGACATAGATGGCGCTGCTCACAGTTTTCTGCCGCCATCACCCGCATCGCAGGCAAACCCCGCTTGGCCTTTGTTATCACCTAGTCTATGTGCTCATTATAAGCAAGGCTTCGATCAAAACGTATCCCAGGTAATTCATTGCCTGCGTTCTTTCCACAGTCTCTGAACACAGATGTACAGTTGGTGTTGGAGTGTTGACAATATGGTTATTCAAAGAGAACCATGTCACTGCTGCCTTCGTTGGGTTGACCATTGCCCCAGATTTCACACACCAAGTGCTTATGCGATTTAGTTCTGTTTGTAGTTCCTCAGCAACCCGATCTCTATCCTTGCCCTGACTATAAACTAAAACATCGTCGGCATATGACAATGTCCTCCCCGGTCCAGTGATCTGATCGCTGGTAATTCTCACAGTGCAGGCGTTGAAAAGCACCGGAGATAATGGTGATCCCTGTGGCAGGCCCGGATATATTGTTATTGGTTCAGAAGTCCAACTGCCACATCTAAAAACTGCTTTCCGTTGGAAGAGGGCTGCAGCGTTCCAAGTAAAGAGGAATGGACTTATCTTGTGTTCAAGAAGCTGAAACATTAAAAACATCCAACCGTACTCTATTGTACGCATCCTCAAAACCAATCGCCGCAGCACAAGTTTCAATGCATGAGTAAAAAACCTTCATAGACATCATGGGCAAAAACTGCTGCGTTGGTCCAGGTTTCTCTGTGTGGACTGTACCCTCCAAGGATAGGTGGGAAAACACCTTGCCTCTCTAGCTGGCTTGATATCTTTCTGGCAATTAACTTCTCCAGCAGCTTGCTTATTGTAGTTTGTGTGGCTATTACTCGGCATCCCTTAATTTTTGAGTGGTCTTTGCCAGGCTTCAGCAAGGGAATCAGATAGTTTTGTAACCACTCCTTCTTGATGTTAGCATTCCCTATGCTGTTGTTGTACATATCTGCTAGTTCATCTAGCTCGTTGTCGGTACACATATTGCTGTCGTCGTACCTTATACTATCTGACCCTGGTGAGCTTTTTCTTGTGCTTTGAAGCACAGCCCTGATCTCTTTCACTGTCACGATGTCTTCAACTGCAACGTTCTAGGCCTTACATTTATCTGAGTTAACCACTCTGGCACAATTTCGGCCTCTCATGTCTGTCTAGTTGCTCTGCTCTAGATAGCGTTCGAAAAGGGCTTTGCCCTTATTCTTGTCAGACCTTTGCCAAATAAGGTCAGCACTTTGGAAGTCAGGAACACTCTTATTCTTGACTACCCCACTCATGCTTTTATGTAGTCGTCAGGATAATTTCAGTGACTTGACTGTGCATATTTCTTGACACAAGCAGTCCAGTTTTCACTTTTAACCACTTCAACCAGTTTTTTTTTTGTTTTGTGTTTTTTTTTTTTTTTTTGAAATATATAACTTTGGTGTCCATCTCTCTTTCCAAGTGCACAATAAGACTAGGATGGGCAACTCCGTTCTTCTTGGCGTTATGTCATTTCCTTACAGCACCACGCTTATCCACACAGGCCTTCTCCACCTCACAATTCCACCAATGTGGCTGTTCCCAGCTTTTTGTTTCCTGCCATGATGATTCTTGCGTGTGTCACACCTTATTTTACTAGCAACATCTTGCCCTGAACTGTCATACTTAAAGGTCTTGACCGTTGATTTGTGCTGCCTGGTTCTGCCGTTCTCCACCAATATGCTGCAAGAGTGGTGGTCGCTGCTATGGTGTACTAGGATATCCCATCTACACACTAATGTGAATGACGGAGACACCGGCGCCAGGTCAATAAGATTGTTCTCGTCACCCGGACGACTTGCTGTCCTGACACAGCCAATGTTGATGCAAACAAGGGCAGTGGTTTCAAGTATCGAGCTCCTCCTCCTCCTCCTCCTCCTCCTCCTCCTCCTCCTCCTGTGTGTTGGAAGAAATGTTACCCCATGATTTGTCCTTAGCATTGAAATCGCCACAGAAAATGAAATTCCTCTTGTGACATAATATGTCACTCAAACACTGGAATCCACACTCGCGTTACAGGCATAAACATTCACCAACACTAATATTAGACCGTAGTGAACTCTAAAAGCCTGTAATTGTATCTCGCCACTGTCCCACCTGGACATGTCCAGCTCTGAAACCACTATACTGTTTCCAATCAGAATCGCCATTTCCAGGTGTCGCCTGTTGTAAAAACATTTGAAGCCGGCTATATGGTGTGTATTAACACCCAATCTTGTCTCCTGAAGCGCAACTATATCGTTCCTGTATGCCTGACTTTCTCAAATGGGACCTTGTTGTTTAGCGCTGGCACAATTCCAATATACAATACGCCAGTACTTGAGGCCCAGTCGGTTGAATTTGCTTCTGAAGCGTCTGGCACCGGCCAATCTGCCTTTTCGCTTAAGTCGTGGACCGCGCCATAGAATCGGTTTGTTTACCCTGTTCAAGGGGCACAAACGCTGGTCCGCCAGCTTGAAGAAACCAGAAAATAACACAGTAACCCAACACGCTACGGAAAACACTCAAGGATTAATTCGCTCAATGCACGAAACTCCGTAGCACCGGCGAAAATCTTGAGAGGATCTCCGAGTTTAAATCCTAGCCCAGAAATCCCATGCACGAGATTAAATTATTCATCTCCTACGAAAAAAATGGAGCGATTTCAACTCAACACAATCGCCCGCTGTCATCTTGAAACCGGAAGAGCAATTATTAAAAGTATGTGACAGTTTAAATATTTTCATTGTCGAAAGTTATTTAGAGATCACCTAGCCGCTGTAGTTACTGTGTTTGCGCTTAAACTTCAGGTGCGCTGACGATGGAGTAGATAGTTTAACCCCTACAATGGTGACTTCTTTTTCAGAAGGTAATGGCCAGCCACTAAACGTAAATTTGCCTAGTAAATCAACTTGAGACTGGGGTTGATCACAATGTCCTGGAAAGGACATATCTATATTTGTATAGTAATTTACCATTGCATTATTGATTTTGTTCAGTAATTTACCATTGAATTATTAACGTTGTATAATAATTTACCATTGAATTATTGGTCTTCTCTTTAGTCTTTACATCTGCGGTTATAAATATTAGGGGTCAATTGGGTTGGGGGGGGGGGGGAATGGAAACAACGCGATTTGTATCTTTATTGTGTTTTTGAACATTCAGAAATAGCTGTTCAAATCCCCTGACAATGATTGAGCGGAAAACTCATCTGCGTATATTAGTTCTAGAATAGAATTTCCACCATTTATGACTGGAAAAAATCTGACACTGGTTTCAGCATTTCCGACATGTCTCATTATAATTTCTGCATAGATGTTGAACGGATAGAAAGGGTGAATGTAAGCATAATCACACACAAAATGTCGATGTTCTTTCTTATTGGAACATCATGTATTTTTGACGTGTCTCATTAAAGCAGCGAAATAGCTAAAGATGTATTTAAGCGGGGATAAAAATCAACACAATTAACGATTACAACTGTAAAAGAATGCCTACATTATCAATCAATGTCCAGGATCAGTCAAGGAGAGCCTGTTTAAATGTATAATTTCGAGGTCCGCATGGCTAAGTGGTTTCAATCAATCAATCAGGTACCGTTTCCACATTGAAGGTTGGCTACAATGGATATCCAACACTGTCTCTCGCATTGACTGTACATTCTGTCAGGCTGATGCTCGTCCATCTCTTGATCTTATCTTCCCACCTGTATCGTTGCCTACCTCTTGCTTGTTTGCCCTCAGCTTTGCCTTCCAGTATGGATTTTATAAGAGTAGTATGTCTTTTAACGTGGCCGAAATATTTCACTTGCCTCCTTTTTATTTCTTTCATCAACTCTCTCTTCATTTCCAGTTTTTCTAGAACCTCTGCATTTGATTGTTTTTGTTTCCATGAAATACGACATATTCGTCTGCATATCCACATCTCAAGGGCTTCTATGCGACTTTCAAGTTGCTTGTCGATGTCCAGGCTTCCGCGCCATACAGTAGCGTTGAATATACGTAGCATTAGACAATTCTTATTTTTAATGCGTTATTAATCTCTCTAGATGTTAATACTGATTTCATGCCGTTGAAAGCATTTTTGGCAATTTCTGTTATCTTTTTTTTTTCTATTTCACTTCTGCCATCATCTGTTATTATATGTCCAAGATAGGGGAAACTTGTTACTCGTTCTAGTATCTGCCCATTTACTGTGATGTTCATTGATGACCTTTCCTTTTCACTGCTAATTATCATTGTTTTTGTTTTTTGGATGTTAATATCTAAGCCACATTCTGCACTGTGCCTGATTACTTATTCCTCTAGGTCTTGTAACTCTTGCTCACTTTCTGCAAGTAACACGGCGTCGTCTGCATACTTAAGATTGCTTATGATTCTTCCATTGATGTTAAGTCCAGGCATTTAAACTTGTTTAAAAAGTCTTTCTCTGTATAGGTTGAAGAGGCTTGGGGACAGTGCACACCCCTGCCTAACTCCTCTTTTTATCTCTATAGGCGACGAATAGTTATTTCCGCATCTAATAGACGCCACTTGTTCCCAGTACAAGTTACTAATAAGTCTGATGTCCTTTCCGTCTACCCCTATATCTTGAAGGCACGTAATTAGTCGTTCATGTTGTACTCTAGCAAAAGCTTTCTTGTAGTTTATAAAACAAACATATTACTTTTTTAACTTCTATATATTGTTTAATTAACATCCTCAAACAGATAATTGGTTCTCGGTGCCGCTGATATTGTGGAACTCAAATTGTTCTTCAGCAACTTCCTCATCTATTTTATGTTGAATTCTTTCATGTATGACCTTGAGTAGTATCTTAGTTATGTGGCTCATTAAGCTAATAGTTCTGTAATCCTCACACTCAACAGCTCTTAGCTTCTTCGGTAGTGTGATGAAAATGGATGTTTTCAAGTCCTTGGGGATGTACCCAGTATTATATATATCATTACATAATTCTGTGATAGTTTCAATGCCAAAGCTAGATAAGGATTTCATCATCTCTGTCGTTATCTTGTCAGGAGCTGCAGTCTTTCCTTCTTTCATTTTTTTAATAGCCTTTTCTACTTCAGCCGTTAATATTTTTGGTCCATCTTGAGTATTATACAATGTTGGTCTATTGACCCTGCTGTCCCAGAATAAATCTTCTGTGTACTCTCTCCATATTTTTATTATGTCAGTGTTATTAATTATCATTTCTCCATTTCTTCCTCTGATACAACCGTTTCCTGTTATATTATTTTTCTTCTTTGTAAATCTGTTTAAATGTTCATGTAATTCTTTCGAGTTGTGTTTTATTTCCAGATCTTCTATTTCTTTGCATTGTTTCTGCAACTACTCTTCTTTGTCAACTCTGCACATGAGACGTATTTCTTTGTCTATTAATATATACTCTGGAGTGTTCTTTTCTTTCTTTCTTTGAGTCATTTTACTCAAGATTTCATCGGTTATCCATAATTGTTTTTCCTTACTTATCTTCACTAACAAGGTGGTTTTGCAATCTGTATACTGATTTGTACACTTTCCCATTTTGTATTAATTTTATCCTCAGGATTTTCACGTCTATATTGTTCCATATTTAGCTCATCATATTTATTTTGTACTACAAAAAGGTGTAGGTGACTTATTTCTGGTTGTTTCAATGCCGTTATATCTACTTTAGGTGTCTTCGATGTCCTTATTCCTGGGTTTATAAGTCTTAACGCGTTTCAACAGCCTATTCTGACCTCGGCGTAGTGGATTTGTTCCATACGCACGTTAGTTGGGCTTAAATGTTAACTTCTCGAGCTTGAATTTGAGATTTTACCATTTTGTTACTTGTAGTCGTGGTCTAGTAGAGCCTAGAATATACTTATCGTGGTTTGGTGATTTGGTGATTCATTCATTCTCTTGGGCACGTAAATTACCTTTGAAGTCGGGGAAGGTTTTCTTTGAAGGCGAAGGACACTGGCAACTGAGAAAATTAACCATGTCGTAAATATTCCTAGTGCACTCACCAATAGCTTATACTAGCAGAGGTGGCAAACGTGAGAGTAGCAAGTATTTGGACTATGATTGAGTTCAAAGCGAGCGTAATATAAACAAAAATACAATTATTTAATACAGTGCAGCAAGAGAATAACGAGAATTGTGCTAGAGTTGGATTGAATGTGTTACTAACTACAACGGCCACGGCGTTAACAGTTCCATATTGTGGCAGGGATAGATTCAGAAAGGTCTATCTAAGCCACCCACCCACATGACTGTTGATGAACAAAGCGTGAACACAAGTTGCAGCACCATATGGTGTGTGGATGAGGCAGGAGATGGGAAGTGGGAGGGGAAGGGGGTGGGGCGACTGGAAAAAGTGGGGGTGGGGTGGGGGGGGTGAAACCTGTTGCTGCTCGACGAGATGTCATCGGATAGGATAACATGTTACTGGTTGCCTTGTTGAGTTTTAATCAAGAAGAAGAAGAAGAAGAAGAAGAAGAAGAAGAAGAAGAAGAAGAAGAAGAAGAAGAAGAAGAAGAAGAAGAAGAAGAAGAAGAAGGAGGAGGAGAAGGAGGAGGAGGAGGAGGAGGAGGAGGAGGAGAAGAGGTAAAAGAAAAGACGAACAACAACAACAACATCAAAAACATCAAAATAAGAAGTTACGGTGAGGATGATCATGATAAAAGTAGTGATATGGTAATTGTGGTCATGGTGGTGGCTGTAATGATGGAGCATTAAAAGCACCAGAATACGTATACAAGAAAGAAGAAGAAGATTAATCTATATATGTAAAAGTTGTAATACAATGGTAGCTCAATCACCAGCTTTCTCAAATGTTCTGAGTTTGTCATGCTTAGCCTATTTTCATCATCCCAAACCAATATGTGTGTATTTATGCCTAAACTTTCACCACCTCAAAGTTGTATTTTGTTCTGTGCAAGTGATTTGAAAAGATGCAACAAACAAGAAAGTTGTTAAATATAAAGACAGGTGTCAAAGTTGCTTCCATGATTTAATGCCCTATTGACAGAGGTTGGGTTGTATTAGAACTGTATCAGCTGCAGCTAAGAACAACGGCGAAAACTTTCACATAAATGTTACGACAGAAACATTACTTGAGATGATTTTCTCGTGTTCAGTGAGACTGTAAAAAAGTCGTCCCTTTGTTAAGAATGCTGTTTTAATTTACGGAATATATTCTTAGTCAAGAAGCCAAAGTATCGCAGACTTGAGCTACTAAACATATGGGCGTTTGTATAAGAAATAAAACTGATACCCTGGCTAGCATTTCATCTGCGCTCCTGTCTCTCGTCCTGTGATTTCTTGTAAATGTGACCATAATATTGCCGATATGTTTTATTGAAGTGTTATTTCTTATTCTAACATATAGCGGGAAGTGCGACTTCACACTGTTTCATATCTTGCGTGCGTGCGCGCGCATACTCACACACACAACCGAGCGTGCGTGCGCGTACACACACAAGCACATATACTGGGTATATTTTTTTAAAGTCCAGAACTAGAAACTGATATAGGTCTCTGAAGTCTTAGGATCATGACATTTTGTAGGTCTAAATGCGCGATGCCGGTCTCTCTGGCCGAGGAGTTACACCGCTTTCTCCGTAATCCCGTTTATCACGCAGTCTCGTAGCGGACGAGAGCTGGAAGCGGTTCGACCCCCGCTAGTGACTTGCGGGATAACTGAGCCGGCCGCTCAGAAAGCAATGGCAAACTACTGAGCGTAATCTTGCCAAGAAATCGACAGACAAGCTGAAAGATGCTGCTGTTGACAGCAATGTCATGTAAAGGATATGCGAAAAAAAAGATGCGCGAAGGAATAGGAGGTGAATCATTTTCCCTCTTAGTGAAAGACCAGCATATGGGGTGAACGGTCGTCCGACCGCGCTCATGATATTATTACATCAACGCGCCCGCTAGGGCACACATACACTTGACTGGCATTTTTTGAGGCAGCTCAATTTCAGGACAATTAATATGGGAATCACCGACTCCCTGGCGAAGATGGTTACGGACGCGATTCGTAATCCCGTATACCCGGGTTCGAAAAATAGCGGTGCTGGCTTTTTCGATATAGGTATAGGTGCTGGTCGTTCAAAAAGTAATGGCAAACTACTGAACTTATCATTTGCTCAGGAATCACGAATAGCCAAAATGCTTAGGTTGACTGCTACGTCCTGTGAAGGACATGGAACAAAATTTTTAACAATATGGAAATCATTTAATATTGTGGTACCATAATATGGGAATTGCCTAATATTAAGGAACATCTGATATGGGAATGGCCTTAATATTAAAAGGCACCTTCTATGGAAATTGCCTAATATTGACGACACCTAATATAGGAATATCCTAAAGTTGAAGACATCTAATATGTGAATTGCCTACAATTAAGGACACTTAATCAGGGAATGGTCTAATATTTAGGACAGGTAATATCGGAATTGTCTAATATTGTGGACACCTAATATGGGAATATCGTAATGTTGAAGACACCTAATATTGGCATTGCCTACTATTAAGGACACTTAATCTGGGAATGGTCTAATATTTGGGTCATCTAATTTTGGAATTGCCTAATATTGAGGACACCTAATATGGGAATTGCCTAATATTGAGGACACTTAATATGGGGATTGCCTAATATTGAGGACATTTAATATGGGGATTGCCTAATATTGAGGACACTTAATATGGGGTTGCCTAATATTAATCGCAACACCTTGCAAATGACGTGCAACATTATTTATCAGGGCTTCTAACTACATGTAATACAATTACGATCCAAATATCTGATTAAATAATTCAATAGAATTGTCTGCAATACTCGCGGGACACACCCACATATGATCTATATCTCTCAGACCTGGAGACCGTTAGACGGGCTGCGTTCGCATTTCTTGTCCTATTAGAATTACAGCTGGTTCGTCCTTTCGTTCTCAACATTCGTTTAGATCAGTGGTTCTCAACCTTTTTTGCCCCATGCCCCCCTTTACCATATGTTCAGAACGTCATTCCCCCCCCCCTTTTCGAAATTCCTCCCTATAATCCCCCCCCCCCCCCCACCCACCATTACACAGTATACATACAAATGGAAGCTAAATTTAATAACACATACTAGAACAAGTCTAGACATCTACATAAAACGTTATTTGCGGGTCTACATACGTTATAACACGAATTTCATTAGGGCGAGAAGTACAGAATCGTAAAATTTAGAGGGAAAAACAATATCAAGTAATTGGTTCTTGTATTAATGCGATCTTGAAATAATCTTAATTCCCCCCCCCCTCCCGCACACCCTGAAATTCCCCCTAGGGGGGAATTCCCACCGGTTGAGAACCATTGGTTTAGAAGTTGCCAGAGAATAGAGATGTTAATTTGTCCCATAGCGCATTGATTACGAATGCGGTTATGTTGTCCCCGTCTGTGATCACGTCTGGTGATGTCACAAGTGATGCCAATGGCAATATTCTTAGACGTGTTCATACATCAGCCTCGGCTGTCAGACTGCAAGAAGCTGTCATATGTGACGCGTATTTGCTCTTCCTCAGTTCTCCCCACGGGAGACATTGTGGTGCTGTAGCTAGAATGCTTTCCTGCAGCGCAAATACCACGTCTTCGAATCCGCACGAAGGCGGACTTTAAAAAAAAGATGTTGGCCTGAGATCCCAGAAGGATCTAGCATAACACGCGTACTAGAAAAAGTTTCGTGGAATAATGGCGGCCGTGGTGATATTGTCGTGGATACATTTTATTGTGTCGTCCCTGGAGTGAGGGGAATCAACACCCACGTTATTTTTAACCCCATATAATTATTCTGGAGAATCCACCGAGATTCCGTCCACCACACTCCGTCAGTCAATGGAAACCTCTCTCTCTCTCTCTCTCTCTCTCTCTCTCTCTCTCTCTCTCTCTCTCTCTCTCTCTCTCTCTCTCTCTCTCTCTATCTCTCTCTCTCTCTCTCTCTCTCTCTCCTCTCTCTCTCTCTCTCTCTCTCTCACCACTGGACCATGCGCCCTCTCACACTTCCCCAAAACAACATACTAAACAACTCTAGCTTCCAAAAATTAATAACATTAATTTAATGAAGAAAAGTGTATGTATGTGAGAAGTGTATGTGTAGAATGTATGTCGTATACTCTAGTGTGTCTGCAGAATCAGACCGAACAACTCAAGAGCAAAGTCTGATCATCCTTGTAAGGATCACATAACATCATCATAGGTCAGTACACGATAACCTCACCAAACGATGTGTCCCACCTGCTAGATGTTGACTTCCTCCGGTAGCTTTTTGATAACCCAGATACCTGATCACCAATCACGGATATAGTCCGATACTGATCCTGAATCGATCACACACACAGTTACTAACTGTCCCTACAGTTCTAATGTTCATCAATCGTGAAAATATGTATCACTGTCACGTGTAACACAATTGTTTATTACTAATTGTCCTAAAGTTTTCACGATCGCAAAGTAAAGAGTACAATTCCACAGGAATCTACTATTTTAGGAAAAATTCTATGTTCAGTGTTCCTTCTAAAACCCGTAGTGTTCATAGTACATGTGGTATGAAAAAGGACTTCCCGAAATCATAGTGAAATCTATCACAAAGAAAACGTTCCTAGATAACTATATGTTTCTGCTCAACAGAGCCATGTTCTTTCAGACCCTTCTGATCATGGTCTCAATGTAAAAGCCGCTGAATGAAACGTCCTTCACTGAATCATCCATACTTTTAACAGTGATGTTTCAGCTTCTTTTCTTTGCAACCTGAGGGCACCTGTGAAATAGAGAGAACACACCGGTGAGAGCAACCGGACACTGACTCCTATTAGATGAGTGTAGGCCGACGGCCTCACTCAGATTGATGACAGTGAACCAAACTCTGTCACGGGGCAGAGGAGCTCATCACATCGGTTTGAATTAGGGTAAGACCAGGAAAGACCAAAATGTACAGGGCAGAACCCCAGTAGACCCCCACTGGAAGATCCCACGATTGGACATTTCCCCTATCCCCCAACCATCCTCAATCTTTCTAAATATCATCCCACTTCACTATTCCCAACCAGCTGAGCTAATTGACATCTCACACTAGTTAGTTTTAACAATGCGATTGCCTACTGTCGCCGACACTCTTTGAATACCTAACCACAAAGCAACAACACTATGTTCAAGTCCTAAACTCTAGCCATCATTTGACTATTCTACATTATTGACATCTAAATACTATTTGTAAATACCTTATGAAATCCTAGCTCAATCCTGAATCGAATCTTCAATTTGTCATGAAAGACACATGTTCCTCAACATTAATTGATACCGAACACACGAGATTCTTTTCAATATTAGAACCGAGCCAGCCCACACGTCAGTCTAGTTAAATCACATTCTTCACACTGGCGGCAAAAATAATTATGTTTTCATACACCCTGGGATTGTCCTAGTGACGTCATTCTATGTCAACAACAGGTGTCCCCAGGGGCAGACAATCCGTCCCTAAGTTCACAAGAAGAGTTGTCTCTCTTCTTACAACTAACGCACCCGTCTTTCCTTTCAACTTGCGATTCGGCAAAACAACAGGCTGACATATTTTCCCATTTCTTAGGGACTTCTCAAAGACTGGCGGGTTCCGTTGATCCGCCGTGAGTGTGTCCCCACTGGTAACAAACAATTGCAGCTGTGAATACAATTGTCTCTGTTATTTTATCATCTTATCGTTCATTACAGTGGTTCCGTGACAGATATGGCTACATCACACATCGAATGCTGATTGGTCTTTTAAAATGAAGCTAACACCATATGCTCATTACGCCTAGAGGGGTGAAAAAGAATCCTTTACTTTTTATAATACTTCCATATTTAATGTCCTTGAAGCATGAACACCCACTCTCACATTTCTTCGCACAAATACAGGACTTATAAGCATACGAGGGGAAGTCAATAAGTAAGTCACAAATAGCTGTAGAAAAATAACTAAATATTATAACAGCTTGAAACCAGTTTATTTTTATACATACATTGTCTCTTTATTTTTCAACATAATTTCCACCAACATTGATGCATTGTCCCATCGTTTTATCAGTCCTTCCATACCGGCTTCATAGAACAGCGTGCTCTGTATTCTAAACCACGCTTTCACTTCACATTCAACTTCGGCATCATTCGCAAAATGTCTACGGTCAAGATGGTGTTCAGAGGACCAAAAAGGTGGAAATCGCTAGAGGCTAAGTCGGGGCTGTAAGGTGGATGTTCCAGAACTTCCCACCTTAGTGGTTAATTTTCTGCTGAGTTAATCGAGCTATATGTAGTCTAGCATTCCTAGCGCCACCTGACGAACGGGAATATAAAGTTCGATGTTGCTGTCAACTAATGACACCTGTAGAAAACAACTACATTTACCTGCCATCCCATAGAACTGTGTGACTTACTTATTGGCTCGACATCGTGTGCGTGCGTGCGTGCGTGCGTGCGTGCGTGTGTGTGTGTGTGTGTGTGTGTGTGTTTGTGTGTGTGTGTGTGTGGGTGGGTGTGGCACCTTACAATCTTGACAGACCAAAGTATGTGAATTGGAATTTGGCCAAAATTCCATCACAATCCCTGGGCAGAGCTTCAGAGAACATGTGGTGCCCAAACGACATGTTCCCTCTCTCGGCCTTGCCTTGTTTGATCCAGAGGAAAGGGTAACCAATACGTCTGGAACAAGGTAGGCTGCAGACGCTTGCGGCTCAGCGTCAAACCTCCGAGACCTCGCCTCCACGAGCAGGAGACAAGCGATGGCCAGACCCTAAACCCTTTGGATTTGACTTAGAGGCGTTCAGTCAAGTCCCGCAGGTTAGGGACGTATACGCTCCCAGACCATTGGGTGCGTACACCTGTCAAACGCAAGTGTCTGGACCTTGTAAGCGTGTACTACCATCAGACTCCCCGCCTGACACGCGCGGCTCCCGCGACCAACGAGAGTAGACCCGCCGGAGATATTGCTCGTCTGCTGCGAGCAAATGTCCCTGCCTGCCACTGTGCGGGTCTCGCGACTAACAAGAAGAGGCCCGCCGGAGATATTGCCCACCCGTTGCGGACAAATCTCCACTGAATAAGTAAAGAAACGATAAAGGTAGTGGTATTTCAATTGCGCTTGCGCTACCACCTATGCTACACCCTCATGTGTCTTCACAAAGTCGGAACTAGAGTCAAGCTCAACAGTCTTCTGTCCCCGCTGATTCTACCAGGCCCGTTCCCTTGGCTGTGATTTCGCTAGATAGTAGATAGGAACAGTGGGAATCTCGTTAACACATGTGTGTGTGTGTGTGTGTGTGTGCGCGCGTGTGTGTGCGCGCGCGAGCGTGTGTGTGTGTGTGTGTGTGTGTGTGTGTGTTAGTGATGAAATGATATTGTTATTTATATTAAAGATTCTGATGCAGTCAACTTTAATGGATCTTCAGAAGCATATATTCAGGATTACCCGGAATGGTAACACTCTGCGTGGGGTCCAAGGGTACCACTGAAGGGATACAGTGACTGCCTCTACCTCAATTCTCATACTGGACAAAGTTAATACTATACGCCACTGTCCTCAAAGGGAAACATAGAAGGGGGGGGGGTGATCTTTTCTCGACATCCTGCAGCCGATATAAATCTTTCATACACTACTAATAATTCGGCGAGTGTGGCTATCACTTTTGGAGGTTTTAGATCTTAGGAATCGTGCATGGGTATTTTCCCCTCGTTATTCTACGTTTATGGGAAACAGACTCTTGGTGAATCTTCTCGATCACGATATTTGGGAAACTGAGTCTGAAACTGATGGCAATAACCACGAGCAGTGATATTTCGTACGTGATGCTAGCTTGTTTGAAACAAACACAACCCTCTTTAATTTTTATGTGATATTAACCAACTGGCAACAGAGACATTAACCATCTACAGTTTCTACATAATGCTAACAGCTAGAGACACAGACAATAACAACCACTGTTTCTGGGTAATGCTAACAGCTAGAGACAGAGACAATAACCACCTACAGTTTCTGGGTAAGGCTAACAGATAGAGACAGAGGCAATAACCACCCACGGTTTCTGGGAAATGTTAACAGCTAGAGATAGACACTATAGGCACCCACGGTTTCAAGGTAATGGTAACAGCTAGAGACAGAGACAATAACCGCCTACAGTTTCTAGATAGTGTTAACATCTTGTTATAGAGATAATAATCACCCAGAATTCTAATGCGATGCCAACAGCTCGCTACCCAGAAAATAACCATCTTATTACTACGTGATGCTAACAGCTCGCTGTCCAGACAATAGTCATCTTATTACTACGTGATGCTAACAACTCGCTACCCAGACATTAACCACCTTATTACTACGTGATGCTAACAGCTCGCTACTCAGAGAATAACCATCTTATTACTACGCAATGCCAAAACTCGCCACTTAGACATTAACCAATTTGTTACTATGCGATGCTAACAGGATCACAACAGAGACAAACACCATCGGCACATTTCGTCTTTTGCTGAGTGAGATGGAAAGCGTCCCGTGTAATGACATAATGCCTTCATCATAAATCATAAACCAAATACGCGGAAGAACACTACTCTTCTTAAATATTAATGTTTCCAGACCTGTACATCATTTTGCAGCAAATATATGCATCTAATGAGCAAGTCGACGAACGAAAGCGGAAAGTGGAATTTGTCAGCATTTCAGGGATACACTCACACTTTAGCAAAATCAACACCTGCGAGATGAGATGCCTGAGAAGAGCTGCCAACTTAACAATCCGAGACCGACCAAGAAATGTTGTTATCAGACAGACAGTGGGATCAACACCTTGTGCCACATTTATGGAAAGACAGTAGATCAAGCCGGCTCCGTGGCCGAGGAGTTAGCAGCTTTCTCCGCTAACCCCGAATACTCTCGTCACGTGACGCGACGAGAATTAGCAGTGGTTCGAATCGCAAAAGTGACTTATGAGAGTATGGAGCCGGTCGCTCAGAAAGTCGTGGCGTGCTGATGAGCGTAATCTAGCCTGGGAATCAACATACAGCTGAAAGATGCTGGTGTTGACCGCAATGTCCTGAAACAGGATGGAAACGCGGAAAAAGAAAGAAAAAAAAGATCAAGTGGTTTGGCAATGTCGTTATAATACAACACCAACTACTACCATCACTGGCCTTACATCAAAGATCATCTGCGACGAGACCAAGAGGACGTCCAAGAAGAAAATGGATTGATGACATCAAAGACATTGTACAATCTCACGGAATGACACTATCCAGTGCCACCCATCGGGCGCTGGAGCGCAAATTATTCCTCCCCACAACGCTTGACGGCAGAAGTGGAAGATGATGATGATGATGATGATGATGATGATGATGATGATGATGATGATGATGATGATGATGATGATGATGATGATGAATCACAAGTGACACAGTGGGCGCAGTGGATAAAAACAATCGTCAAAACACAAAACAAAACTTACAAGTAAATTTGCACACCCAAACACTGCGAAAAACATTTACACCTACAGCTCAACACAAACTTCACACAAACACACACACAGAAACACACACACACACTCACACACACACACACACACACACACACTCGCACACACACACACACACACCACTTAAGTAAGATTCTGGAAACATCTAAATTCAAGGACACAAGAATAAAACTTTTATGCCATGGGATTAAGACGTATCCAGGTCTCTTTAAACCATTGAGTGACATTTTTTTTTAAAGTTGCTCAATATAGTTTTTCTAACTTTGTGTGTGTGTGTGTGTGTGTGTGTGTGCGTGCGTGCGTGCGCGTGAGTGTGTGCGTGCGTGCGTGCGCGCACGCCGTAAATAGATAACACGTTAGTGTATCACGTATCACTAGTGTTAGAATTCATCACACATATTAATAGCCACTTTCGTAACATTTTCTAAATTGCTTTTTAATTATGCAATCTGCATAGTTGAACACCTCTTGAAACAAGATATCCAAGGTTATCTTATTCAAGTCTGTAGGTCAATTATAAGCTGAGATATTAATGTTTGTGTGTCAATTTATCACTTAATATCCACAAAGAGAAAATAATCTTTTCCCATTTTGAGAAGTTGTGACCAAAACACATACGATAAGGGCAGATAACTGATCTTGATTTTCCTCGCTTAGGGGGGATAACTCGTGTTGTTATTTTGAGTTCCACCTTAGAAAACAAAATTCAAATGAAAACCGTGAACTCCCTCTTCCTCTTGCCTCTTCGTCCACCTCCTTCTCATTCTTCTCCTCCTCCTTCCTCCTAAAGCCATTTTAATAATATGGCGCATTTTCCCAAACGCAAAAATTGTGCACCATGACTGTCATGTAATAATAAATATTGTAAATGATGTAATAAACGCTAAAGATATATGGTGGCTTTCAACTGTTATAAAATGCCAAATCATGCACTTTAGAAAAAGTAAATAAACAAACCTTGAGTTATTTAGTCTGCATATTGTTAGTTGCATGTCCTTCACTGGACTTAGCAGTCAACCGCAGCATTTTTGTATATGCAGACTACCGTCTCCATGGCGAAGTAGCTAGAGACGCATTTCGTAATCCCGTATTCCTGGGTTCGAAACACAGCTGTGGACGATTTGGCAGCAGACTGCTTTGCGTTGTTTTTGTCTAAATGGTATGGGGAGGCCGGTCATTCAGAAAGCAATGACAAACTATTGAATATAAACTTGCCAAGAGATCACAATAGCAAAATATGCTGGTGTTGACTGTGACATCCTGTAAAGGATATGGAACTAACATTATTAAATCTTTCACTGATTCAAACCATGTATATTAATAAAATAGTGACACCATCTGTTCTGTTTCCTTGTCCTATAGATATAAATAAATATGATTTCTTTGGGCTTTATTAATAAAGTGTATTATGATTTACATTAGAAGCTGGCAGCTGAGTTTAAACTGAGGCCATTTCAATAATTTCCATTAGGTCAGATCTTGCAATAATAAATCATTACACTAATCTATTTGGTTTGCTTTGTCGTCCCACAATAAAATTATAGTGCCAGTGTGTGTAATAAGCATACCAAAAATGTGTGCATACATTGAAAGCTGCATATTTTACTACCCAATTAAAATTTTTCATTAGGTCAGAGCTAAAGAACTATTTAGGCCTAAGTTCTTATTATTATAATTATAGTTTTAATAATATAATTATAGAATTATTTAAATTTTTATTTCTGAAAGTTAAAGAATAATAATAGAAGTGTACATGTTTCTCACTTTTAATAAGGGAAACAACAGTTTATGATATATATATTTTTTGGGGGGTTGCCTATTCTATTTACAGGAAATCACTGTGAACATCAGCATTTTACTGCTGTTGTTGATGTTCAGTAGTTTGCCATTGATTTTCTAAACGACCGGCTCCCATACCAACACGTTAAAATCCCAGTGCGACAAGGCCTGCTGCAAAATCTGTCATCGCTAAGTTCCGACTCGTGTTAAGTTGCTCTCGAATCGCGTTCGCAAGCCTTTAGGCCACATAGACCGGCGTTATATATATATATATATATATATATATATATATATATATATATATATATATATATATATATATATATATATATATATATATATATATATATGCCGGTCTCCCTGGCAAAGGTATTAAGGACGGCTGTTCGTAATCCCGTATACCCAGGTACAAAACACAGCTGCGCAAGATTTGGCAGCGGATCTCGTCACGTTGGTTTCTTACGGAAAGGTATAAGAGCCGGTTGTTCAGAAAGCAATGGCAAACTACTTAACTTAAAACTTGTCAAGACATCAACAGCAGCTGAAACTGCTGGTGTTGATTGCAATGTTCTGTAAAAAGAATATGCAAAACAAAAATTATACACACACACACACACACACACACATATATATACATATATATATATATATATATGAACGAACGTACTTTATTTTCAAAGGGTATCCAATTGGGCACGCAGGCCCGTCTTACATTCGGCACTTCCAATCACTCATCTTTCGTTCATCAGTGCATTGTGCATTCACATAAGGAAAAAAAACATTGTCAAATGAATGTTGTAAACATAAACAATGCATGTTACAATGTTATGAGACAAATCCTCCACCCACCCACCCATCCCCTATCCATCCGCGTGTCCCCCACACACACATCCACCACCCAACCACATACATACCCACAGGCACATATATACCCCCATCCATCCACCCATCCCCCAACCCACACATCCCACACACACACCTCCACATACACCATCTTTCCACCCACACACAAACATCTCCCACCCACCACACATTCCCCCACACACATCCCCCACCCACACACAAACCCAGGCACACATGCATGCATCCACCCATCCATCACCCACCCATACATCCCCCACCTTCACACATTTCCCCACCCACACGCACACATCCTCCACCCATCCCATAACCTACCAACACTCACCCACCCACATATCCTCCACCACCCACCCACACACCCCCAACCACTCAGCCAAACACACATCCCCCAACCACATATCCAACACCCACACACACATATTCCCGCCAACTCACATATCCCGCACCTACCCACACACAAAACCCGCAACCACCCACACATTCCCCACTTACACACATCTCTCACCCACACAATCTCCCCCACTTACACATCCCGCACCCACACACACACATCCCCCAACCATCGCCAGTCTACACACACTCAACCTCCCACACATCCTCTACATACCAACCGCCACCCCCCCCCCCTCCACCTCCCCCGATCTCCAATCCCCAATCCTTAACTACACATCTAACCATCCCATACACTCACACACACACATT
>JACEFZ010016092.1:262500-375000 GCA_014155875.1 Cepaea nemoralis
TCCGCAGACTGGCCGTTCCTGGTTTGTGCGGGGAGCGGCGAGTGGCTAACAAAATGCCCAATATATGGAAGTGAGGAATTAAAGCAGCCATGAGCAGGATATGGCGATTCCTCGGGTGAGCCCAGTCTCAGAGCAATATGTGCCGGCTCTGCAATTATGGAAGCCTCCTTGGATAGTGGGGAATGCCCATGGTCTGCCCCTGCCTTCCCTTGAGGGTTGACCGTGATGTCTTTGACCGTTCTACTAGCTGAGATGTGGGCGACACCACAACAGTAAGAGTCTAACATGCCGCGAAACCCGAGGAAGGCTAACCTCATTTTAAAAAAATGCCCGCCGAAGACGGAAGTGCCGTCCTACGGGTGGCAAAATACAAATTGGCACTCTGCAATTACGTCCGAGTTAAATGTCTTTCGTGCTAGGAAGAGCTCTGACTACCTAGTTTTCCGAATGCCTATCGTGTCCGGAAAAGCTCTGACTAGCTAGTTTTCCGAATGTCCGTTGTGCCCGAAACAGCTCTGACGGGCACAGCGACAAGCACATGTACGAATTGAAAACTCGCATGAGTGAATACCGTCTGCAGACCGGTCTGGTTTCAATACATTAAAGTGAGGAATTAAAGCAGCCATGAACAGGACGTGACGATTCCTTCGGTGAGCCCAGCACCAGGGCGCTATGTGTTGGCTCTGCAACTATGGAAGCCACCCTGGATGGCGGACAATGCCATGGACTGTCCCTGCCTTCTCTTGAGGGTTGATCGTGAAGAATTCGACCGTTCCAACTTGACAAGCTGGGATGTGGACGGCACCACAAAAGTGAGAGTCCCACAGGAATGCTAAATTGTCAAAAATGCACGCTAAGCGTCGGATATGTTGGCCCAAGGGTTTCGGCCTACAGACACACTGCAATCACATCTGAAGAAACACTCCGGATGAACGCAAAGAAGAAGAAAGTCGCATATAAGCCCTGGAGATGTGGATATACAGACGAATAGGTCGTATTTCATGGAAACAAAAACAATAAAATACAGAGGTCCTAGAAAAACTAGGAATGAAGAGAGAGTTGATGAAAGAAATAAAGAGGAGACAAGTCAAATATTTTGGCCTCGTTAAAAGACATGATACTCTTCTAAATACCATACTGGAAGGCAAGGTTGAGGGTAAGCGAGCAAGAGGTAGACAACGATACTAGTGGGAGGATAACATCAAGAGATAGACAAGCATCAGCCTGACAGAATGTGCAGTCAGTGCGAGAGACAGACAGTGTTGGAGATCCATCGTAGCCAAACGTCATTGCGGAGACGGCACTTGATTGATTGATTGATTGACAGGAAGAATTCAACAGTTTGCATATTGTGTTTGAAAAACACAAGAGTGTGACTGTCTGAAAGATCGTGAATGTAAACTAGATACATGAGAAGAAAAACAGATGGGGTTCTGTTTTTAAGAACATTTCAGAAGATGACTGAAATGTTAAGAAATATAGGCGAAAGAAAATACAACATAGGCAAGAATGCCATTGCACTCACTCTAAAAAAAAAAAACACACACACGACATAAGTAAGTGTGACACTGTTAAAATCCTAAGAAAACCCCATAGTGATGTTTGCCTATTAACATGAATAAGTCTGACATACTGTGGTCACTCTTGTAACTGACTCAGAAAGCATGCTGAGAAGGGTGAGAACAGGCAAGCTTCGTGCAGAGTGGCTTGCCTCGCTTCGGAGGTCACGGGTAGCAAGCATCACCTGGATCTTTTCTCCTGGGCATGCCGATGTGCTGGGGAGTGAACAGGCGGACAGATTGGCTGGCTCGGCAGAACTTGGTGGAGTATTGATGCATGACAAGGCAGATGTGGTTGCGGCCTTGTGGGAGCACGTGTACACCTCGGAGGAGCAAATGGATCACAATAGTCTGGTTAGAATGAGGCAGCGAGGAGTGACGAGGGGATCTGGCCGACGCTCGACGCTCAGAAGAAAGGCGAGACGGACATATAATCATATTGCTACTGGAACTATTAGTGTTGGAACTCTTCGCTAGCTGCTGAGGATGGGGACGGAGCGCTTATGGGAATGTCCCGAATGCTGTGATGTCGGTTCCTAATTACTCTTGGAGTAATAGTTACAGTTTCTAACTGTGTCCATGCATACATTTCTTCAATGTGGTGAGGAATTTATTGTGAGAAACAATCTTCTTTTCCTTAATTCATAATGCTTGTATGTTGAATCATTACCGTTGTCTTGAGGTTGTTACATCTCTATAGAGTTTGATCATGATAATAATCATTTAAAGTATGTGGTAAACATATATCATATATATTCCCCAATTCGTCTCGTGTGAGATTATAACATAAAAATAAAACATATGACAAGACAATATTATCAACTTAAATAATATAATTAGTTAAAGAATATTGTGGGAATATGATTACTGTATAAACATATTCATCCCCTCAGGATTGGATATTATTCATATAAGTACTATCCATTGTAATGGCATTGGAAGGTGTCACTACACAAACTGATGTACTTTGAGAAGGATAGAACCATACGGAAAGACAAGGTGATCCCATGCCAGTTGGCAAGACGCGTGATAATGGTATTCCAAGACTCCCCTAAACCTAATATCTTCTTCTTCTTCAGCATTCCGCGCCATTGAGGTTCTTTGCTGCAGATACAAGCCGTCTCCATTCGTCTCTCTGGTTGACCTTCTCTTGCCAGTCGCTGATTCCAATTGATTGTAGGCCTGTATGTATATTAACTCTCCACCGTCTTCTTGGTCTACCTCGGGGCCTACGGTCATTTATGTCCTGAGTGAAAGCGAGTTTTGTTTCCCTATTATCTTCCATTCTTTCTATATGCCCCAGCCATTGTAGTCTATTAGCCTTCATGATACCAGTGATTAGTGGGGACTCAGATCATAAATGCCTTTGTTGCTTCTTCTTATTTACTCTCCACTTTGTGTATCCCTAATGGGCCCAAAGATGCGTCTTAAGACTTTGTTCTCAAAGACATTAATTCCCATGGCCATGTGGTGGAGCTCATAATGATGATGTTGATTAGCAGTGTTTCATACTTTTCACGCCGTCGGTATTTTCCCATTCTGTATGCGTATTGATATATCTAGCACTATAGTAGTATACAGTTCTTCTTTCAATTCTAGAATTTTCATGTCCAAGAAAGTAGTGGTTTGATACTTTGTAATAATGGGACCGTGAAATTCTGACCAGATAATTCTCCTTTGTCAAAGTAGAAATCAAGTAACAAAAGTAACATTACATCGATGTTAAACATATATTTTAAAATCATACATAAACATATATAAATGTACGTGATCACGAATGCATCAGTAAACCAGATAAAGAAATATCGGGAAAAGCTGGTACAGAAAATATCGAATTCACAGCGTAGAGTTTTTAATCGTAAAACAAGTTTCCGGACAAGATCCTAGTTATAGGCAAAGTATGTGATAATCTCTCACCCCTAGTAATGTGTTATTTGTCCACTTCTATATGGGAACATGGACATTGTTGCTAGACATTTCACCGCTGCAACACGTGAACAAGCTACACAAAAAAAAACTCGATCTGGGCAATCTAACCGATACCAGAAATGAATTCTAACAGAAACTCGTTAACGGAATCGTCTGTGGAACTATTCTGAGCGTCGTTCGGATAGTATAAGAGGGCTTTCAATGAAAACCTTAAATTTTTGCTTGTTTTTGCGAATATTTTCTGAAAAAGTAAAGAACAAATGTAGCATTTTTCGATGCATTCACCACTGCGTTCAATCCAAGTCCTGCAGCGCTGATATAATGTTTGAATTCATGTAGAAACAAATTCTCTTAATTGCGTGTGTTAAACACTCATGCTTATCATGCTTGCTTGCTTGCTTGTGTTCATTGGCTTGAGCTCCAATGCTTAT
The DNA here is from genome assembly GCA_014155875.1 of Cepaea nemoralis. Classification (NCBI taxonomy): domain Eukaryota; kingdom Metazoa; phylum Mollusca; class Gastropoda; order Stylommatophora; family Helicidae; genus Cepaea; species Cepaea nemoralis. Next base: position 266,420 of record JACEFZ010016092.1, read on the forward strand.
CATTAAAATGTCCTTATGAAGTCACCGTGTTCATTTGCACCGTGATGTCACGTGCTTAACACTCTTGACATCCTTAACAACAATATTCACAAGATACAAGACAATGGCATGGTTATTGCAATTTCTATCACACTTTTCAGGTTTCCATTTGAAGGTCTCTATCGTACTACTTTGAAATCTCTAACTTAAACCATCTTGACCTACCTGGTATTGACGTCTAGACAAAAATTAACAAGAAATATTTATATGCAGACGACGATTCTGAAGGCAGTCCATCAAATATGCAGTCATGTTTATTTTCGCTTGCTCTGAACCCAAGCGTAGTTCATACACGTGCAACTACTGTAAATGTGCTTATATACTATCACTTTTCGTTAGAAATGTTCTCATTGAGAAAACTAATCTAATGTTGAGTTATTTGGGCTTTTTACCCCCAACTACAGGCTGTCTGCTCACAGAATTTCAGTGCAACGCAACGTCCTGTATTGACAAAATGCAAAGGTGCGACACACACGTTGACTGCGACAATGGAACGGACGAGCTAGACTGTGGTAAGTGTTTATTACTCGAAAGACTGATTTTAGTGTGTAAAGTGTTGCATAGGACACTATTGGATGGAGATGGACCATCAAATCAAATGGTCACAGACAGTTAATGTCTCTGTCAGATAAAATCATGCTCCAACAAGTGACCAAAATTATAAATTCAATTAAGATAATGTTGCTAAGTTTTGAATAGAGCTATAAAGAAGAAACGGCTATTTCATGACGGCATACAGGCAAGAGTACAGGAAAATGGTGAACTGTCTGAACCCTTTCCTGTCACCAATGGAGTGAAGCAAGGATGTGTCCTGGCACCAACACTGTTCAGCCTCATGTTTTCAGCCATGTTGATGAATGCCTTCGAGAACGACGACATTGGAATAGACATCAACTACCGTATGGATGGAAAGTTATTCAATCTCAAAAGGCTGAAAGCTAAAACCAAAACTAACAGCGGCACCGTCAGAGAGCTCCTGTTTGCTGATGATTGCGCTCTATACGCCAACTCAGAGGCGGACATGCAACATAATGTTTCAGCTTTCTCACATGCCTGTGCCAACTTTGGGCTCAATATCAACTTGGAGAAGACTGTAGTTATGTACCAGCCAGCTCCAGGGAATAATCACACTGTGCCGAATATCAAAGTGAATGATCATAGACTAAGTGTTGTGGACAAATTCACCTATCTTGGCAGCACCGTGTCACAAGCTGCCACAATCGATGACGAAGTGAATGCAAGAATCTCCAAGGCCAGTGCAGCCTTTGGCAGACTGTACAAGAATGTATGGGACAGAACTGGAATAAGCCTGCAAACAAAGCTAAAAGTCTACAAAGCAGTTGTATTATCCACACTGCTATATGCTTGTGAAACCTGGACTGTTTATCAGCGACACGCTAGGAAATTAAACCACTTCCACACAGTCTGCCTAAGGAAGCTCCTGAAGATTAAATGGCAAGACAAGATTCCAGACACTGAAGTCCTAGAAAGAGCATCCATGCCCAGTATCCACACTCTACTGATGAAGAATCAGATTCGCTGGGCTGGTCAATTGACTCGCATGCCAGATCACAGGCTCCCTAAACGAATTTTCTACAGCGAACTGCGTTGTGGTAAACGCTCCCAAGGTGGCCAGAGGAAACGCTTTAAAGACACTCTGAAAATTTCACTGAATGCTTTTGGAATTCATCATGACACCTGGGAGGCTGCAGCCAGAGACCGAAATTCGTGGCGTGCATCATTGCGCAAAGGTGCAGTCATATGTGAGGCAACCAGGACTTCAAGAGCTGTGAAGAAAAGGCAGGAAAGAAAAACCACTGCAGGAAATCCTCCTCCAGAGACGTCAAGCATTCTTTGCCCACATTGTCAAAGAACATTTCGAGCCAAAATAGGCCTTATCAGCCATCTTAGAACCCACGGCTCCACACCTTCAACCCCACTGGATGAAATGAATGGTCATCATCATTCTTGATGGACAAACAACAACAACAACAAAGAAGAAACAAATATATAATTGCCAAAGATGATAACATGATATGAAAAAAGGACTGGTGTGAGAAATAAACAAGTCAAATATTGTGGCTATATTAAATCATATGAAAAAAATGTATGGCTACTTTGATGACAGATACTGAAGTAGGAGTATGTATTGTTAGTTAGTCATAGTTATATTCTAAGGCAGTGTAAAATGAAGAGTCAATACCAGTTTTTTTTTCCTCATCCTATTTCCTTCCCAGCGAGTTCCCAAAATCACCCAGTACTACTTTTATGAGGTTAAATCGACACCAGAATGGAACAGGTCAAAAGAGGATACTGCCACTGATGAGCACTGAACCAAGACCACTTAATAGATATAATGCTATTTTAAAAACCATTCTAGTAAAGATTCAGGCAAGGCATAACAGAGTTAAGTAAGGATCCAATAGAGAATAAATTGTCTCCTTGGTGAAGTGGTCATATCTTTTGTCTAGCGCTATGAAGGTTGTGGGAGTTTTTTTTCGCACTCGTTCATTCGGTTCATGAGTGCAGTATTATTTCCCCGAAGACCCCGAGTGTCTCCGCTGGAGCCGCGAGTTCGTGCTACGAGCGAAGCTTTCGACAGTTCGCCCTGCGGACAGAAGACCGAGTCTTGAGATAGAACTCGCTGCAAGGAAGCTGGTCCTCTTGCTCTGAACTCCCCTTCTAGAAGAATGAGAAGATAACATCAAGAGATGGACAAACAGGGGTCTGTCAGGGTGTAAAACCAGAGGGAGAGACACAAAATGGCGGGAACTGTATAATGCCAACCAATATTTAGAAGACGATATTGATTGATAAAAACTTTAAAATGAAATAATTGTGAATCTGTGCTTTGAGTTCACAGCAATATTTTCCCTTTGTAAATATGAACAAAGAAGACACTAGCAAAACGCTGCACAATGTAATGCCCGGCATACCCGTTTATAACTTACCGGGTACATATTGTAGAGTTAGATGGAATATGACGTGCACATATACATACTTTAGGCAGAAACGAAAAATACACATAGTCACTGACGCTACATGAATGTATCCCGGCTGTCACCGTGATAATCGCAGCCTCCTTGTAGCCGGAATGTCAAAAACGAAACATGTTTGGGGAGTGCGATCATGTTGAGGATTCCTTTAGGTTTCCGGCAATTATAGATTAAAAGTTAGTTGCATGTCCTTTGTGGAACGTCGCAATCAACCCCAGCATGTTGGATTGTTTGTGATTTACAAGACATGTTTACGTTCAGTATTTTACCATTGAGTTCTGAACGACCGATGCTCATACTATTGTTAATAATAAGCAAAAGGTGGTCTGTTTGCAAATCGCCTGCCGCTTATTTCAAGCCCGGTATGCAGGATTACGAACCTCGTTCGCTATCCCGTCGTCACAGATTTAAGTAATTATAACTTAATCCTGGAAAATAAAACCATTTCCCCTTAAGATGTACAGAACATCAACATGGTTTCCCGAGACACACACACACACACACACACACACACACACACACATACACACACAGACACATACACACACACATACCCACCCACCCACCCACACACACATACCCACCCACCCACCCACACACACATACCCACCCACCCACCCACACCCACCCATCCACCCACCCACACACACACACACACACACACACACACACACACACGCACACACACACACACATTTCTCCATAAGTTGCACACAAAATCAACATGGTATTCCCCGCAAAATACAAACTGACCGTCCACTTCTACCAAAAAGATTTAACTCCAGTATCAATAATGCCAAGACCAGACTTGTCCATTGTGCTTACACTGACGCTAATCAGAACCTAATTCTCAAGACAAAAAAGCCACATTAACAAAAAAAGAACTAAAAGATAGATGCAAATGTACAGAATTTACTGCCGAGGCCATTGAAAGTGCCAAGAGTTACATAACTTTCCACTTTCACATCCATCATTGTATGGGACCGGCTGACTTTGGGTATTTCCCAGACTTACATACAACTCCCACAGTTAAATTACTTCTCTTGCAATTACTCTGGTCTGGAGTGAAGACATCCAACCAATGACATTTATCTTTACAACAAATGCATTTATCCATTACAGCGGCAGTCTCGTTAGCCCAGCGGCTAGCATGCTGGGATGTCGGCCCGATGATCATGTGTTGGGATCCCCATTATTGTGGAGATAATTAAATTGGCCTGGTCTATCAGGTTGACTCAGCCTTAATTAGAACCAGAATATATACTGGGAAGTAAAGATGGTCGGAGTGATACCGACTATAGCATCTATCTAGTGCAGATTGATAATTAAGAATATGTTACTAGCCCCATGTAAGAAATATAGGGTGTATCTTTAATGACTGTGCGGTGTTTGAAAATATTGCCAGTCCAAGTTTTGTATTCACCCTCTGTAAAGTTCATGCAACATAATAGGTAAATACAAAACTTCGACCGGCAATATTTTCAAACACTGCACAGTCATTACAACTACACCCTTACGTCTCACGCCATGTACTAGGCTTCTTTACTTTAATTCACCTGCAAGTCGTCGCATTACTGGGCCTTGTGATCAACCCCAGCATTTATTGTCTGTTTGTGATTTACTAAGCAATGTTAGTTCAGTAATCTGATATTGCATTTTGATCAGCCGGCGCTTCACACAATCCCCATCAACGTAAAGCGATCTGCTAGCAAATCCCTCGCAGCTAATTTGGAACTCTCGAGGAATTATAACACTGCTTCTCATGACACCCTAAGCCACATTGCAGGTTTTAATTCACTTAAGACAGTCAAATGATTTGTCGCATTAAGCAAAGTATACCTTTGCTAGCTGTTGGTTTTTGAGACCCTGTCTGTTCCACTTTTCACATAGGGCCGTGAGGAGCATTTTGTATGATATTCATTGGCACAGGAATGGAGCATAATGGGGCGACCCGTTGCTGTGAAATTAGTACCCCGACTAATTGACAAACTAAATGATTTATCTTGCTATACGCTTGCCCTGACTATAAGATGACCAAGCAGTTACAGTTATCTGTAAAATAAAGATGCTGTAACCATTACAGCAGTGGTGGCAGTGTGTTTAGTATACGTGATTTCCAAGGCAGATACCGGAAAACAAAGATTTAACACTCCACAGATTAGAAGTATTTGCCTCTTGTACCCTTCTAAGTATTACTTCAGACAGGATGGGGCACCTCACCAAATAAAGATCTGAAAATATATCACTCTGAGGCCTGGGTTGATCAGAGCACTCAGCGCCGGACTCTGGTTCAAGCAGATCAGGTTCGCTTCTCGGTGATGACTGTTTTGGTTTTTTACAAGATGAGGGGGGGGGGGGGGGGGGGGATATTATATTCCCTAGTGCCTTAATCCTGGGAAACTGAATGGATCGTCTAGCCTTCTCGGAGAAAGGTAAAATCATAGAGGGTCCGTATGTACACAGAAAACCTCTCATCATAATGCCATCTCATCTTGTTCCTCTTGTATCTTGCTGTGTCGAGTGAAGTATAAACAGAGGGAGGGTGCCTGTTTATGAGCTTCATATATCGAGATTCCCATTAACTTTGTTATTCCCTCTGCTCATTATTTACATGTTTTACTCTTAGTCTGGTTCCATTTGGTCTGTGTTCTTTATTGTGAAAATCCAACAAGAGTTGGAAATCGAAAAGAGCAGGCGGAATTGGCCGGTGCCGAACCATACATTTCAATTTTCGAAGTAGCAAAACTACCCACGAAAATAAAAATGAATCTGCTATACACATATTTTGGCTAAGGGGTTACTAATGTAGTTCGTAATCCTGCATGCCGCGTTCGAAACACATCTGCGGACGATTTGGCAGCAGTCCACCTTGCATTTGGATTTTACGAAATGGCATGGGTGCCGATCGTTTAGAAACAATGGCAAACTACTGAACGTAAACTTGCCAAGAGATCACAAACTGCATTAAAATACTGGGGTTGACTGTGACTTCTTGTAAAGGATATTCACTAACTTAGAAATACACACATGGGGATCCTCACTGGTGCCGTGGAGTTCATTCACTGTTCTGAGATGTTTCTTGTGTGATCTATGGGAGGAGACTGTGCCACGTCTGGGGACAACCATGTGCAATTACATTCCTCCTGGTCATTTCATGAGCACAGTGGGCGCGAGTTGTAAGCCTGGGTTTGTCGCTCGTCACTGTATGGGCAGGAATCCCTGCTCTAAGCCTACAAAATGTGATGACTGACGATTTCACATCACAGACTCTAAGCCTACAAAATGTGATGACTGACGATGTCACATCACAGACTCTAAGTCTACAAAATGTGATGACTGACGATTTCACATCACAGACTCTAAGCCTACAAAATGTGATGACTGACGATTTCACATCACAGACTCTAAGCCTAAAAAATGTGATGACTGACGATTTCACATCACAGACTCTAACCCTAAAAAATTTGATGACTGACGATTTCACATCACAGACTCTAAGCCTACAAAATGTGACGACTGATGATTTCACATCACAGACTCTAAGCCTACAAAATGTGATGACTGACGATTTCACATCAGAGACTCTAAGCCTACAAACTGAGATGACTGACGATTTTACATCGCAGACGCTTAGCAGGAAACTGTTATGTGACCAGCTTTTTTTCCTTTCTTTTTTTTTTTTTTTGGGGGGGGGGGGGGGGGAAGATGTGACAAACCAAACAAAAAATAACACTGGCCTTGGTGTAGCTTTAAAATGTTGATATAATTAATTTCTGCCGAAAGCTGAGAGGTAGGAAGCTGGCAATTTCAGCTCAATATACCATGTTCTAGTGTTTACGACGCGTTTTCACCTCAAACCTCATGGAATTAATGTCACTTCTCACTATAGTCAGATTACTACCACAGTTACCAATCTTAGCCTTTTCCAAGCAGCACAGAACACAGCCCAAGAAGCTATTATGGGGTCAACAAGACTAATTTTAAACATTGGAATGGGCACCCAGATCTACCTACGCTAAAATAGGTGCCAGGGAATGTCCTGCACAGTAAAAACAGCAGGTGTGGGAACTGACCACATGAACCATCGGGTTTCGATAGGTCAATCACCTTATGAACCTAGTACAATATGGCCAATAGGCTTGAAGGCTGTATATAAATTATTTACATTTTTCTGAACAGTTTAACGGCGGGGGCAGTGGGTTCGCACCACACGGTGTTCGGATGGACTTCAATGTTGACTTCTGATTTAGAAAGCAATGGCAAACTATACAGTTAGTTGCATGTCCTTTACATGACGTTGCAGTCAACTCCAGCATTTGTTTGTGTCTGTGATTTCTTGGCAAGTTTATGTCCAGTAGTTTGCCATTGCTCTCTGAACGACCGGCACTTATACCATTGTAGGGAATCCAACGCAATACGGTATGTTTCAAATTGCTAGCAACAGTGTTTCGAACGTGTTATGTGGGATTACGAATCGCATTCGTAAACCCTTCGCCACAGAGCGTACAATGGCAAATTACTGCATTTAAAATTGTATATATAAACTATGAATTCATCATACGACAATTTAAATATATACTCATAGTGTACATACATATAAATTTACTTAAAATTCACACATATAAACATTTACGCATCATTAAGGTTGGTATGATGCGTACATGTTAATATTTTTGAATATTGAGTAAATTTATATTTATTTAGGTTATGAGGAAATATTTGTTTTGATATATGATGGGTAAATAGTTTCAATACCACATTACTGTTGTTTCTTTTTAATAAGTATTATTGAAGCTAGACATCATCTCCATCTAAGCGCATTTCTTGCAGACACATATTTTGCTGTTGATGTTGTAGTTTTCATTATGATATCAAAGAAACAAACTGAAACTAAATGTGCAATTTAAAGCAAATAACGTTATTTTGGGGCACGTGCAGAAATTCAGATATGTATGCACATGGATAACATCATATGGAAGATGCATTACAGAGATAAAGCACAGAATAGGACAATAAAGAACTGCATTCTATCAAATGAAGAATGTTTTGTGCAATAAGTCATTGTCCTTGAAAGTTAGAAAAGAGTTCTTGCATGTTACATAGAACCTATTGTAACATAGGGCTACGAATCCTGTACAATTAGTAAACAGTCGAAAATGCACAGAAGCTTTGGAGATGCGTTTTTATAGAAGAATACTGAAAATTAACTGGACAGCCAAAATGAGCAATTTTGAGGGAAGCTAAGTCGCAAAGACAATTTATCACAAATATCAGAAAGAAACAGTCAATCCCTTTTGGCTACATTATGATGTGAGAAGACAAACTGGAACCTGTGGCGAAGGGAAAGATCTGTGGAAAGAGATGCTGTTGCTTGCTGCTTGCGTTCGCTGGCTATGAACTCTAGCGTGAGGTCCTGCTTGTCGGATGAAGACATCCTGTTGTCCAACATCAGTGTGATGTCATACAGGACTGAGGTTTGCGTGAGTATCCGTTGTCCCATGTCTGGCTTATTGGTGTGCAGACCGGTGGTTCCTCGCCGTGCAGGCAGATACTCTCCGACTTCGGAAGAATCGGCGATCCTACTGACTTAAGCCAGGACCCCGAAGGGACCTGTTGCCCTGGACGCACGTCTAGAACGTGTTAGTAGGTCTTGGCCAGTATAGAACCTGGCCCTGGTACTTTGGAAACATCTCTGCGTCCCCATGGAAAGAGATATAGAGGATGACAGCTTGAGAAAATTCTTGAGTCTTGTGTCATGGCACGGAAGGCAGTCAACACACGAATTGATCCATGCCGGCGGAGATTGCAGTTTGTGGAGATGCTTGATCACACACGCCAGCCGTCAAGGAAATGGATGATGATGACTGTTTTCATAAATTTTACTAGCTTTCTCTAGCTTTCTAGATCTCAACCATTTAATAAATAATAAACGGCACCCTTTTAATTAAGGAATGAACACGGCATACTTCGGTCTGAGTGGCATATTCAAATAACAAATCAAAGATAAGGACCATCTGTTGAATCATTTCACCAGGGATTACTGGTGTGGTGGGAAACGAGCTGGCCGTTAGATTGGCTGGGATTGCGCCATTAGGTTGTGTATTTGTGCATGATAAGGCAGATGCGGTCGTTGCCCATTGGGATAACGTGTATAGTATGTAGGAACAGATAACAGATAGGTTATCATGGACATGGTTCAACCAGAGGATCTGGTCGAAACTCAGCCCTCGGAGGAAAGGCCAGGCGGACACATAATCATACTGCCAGTTGGACCATTAATATTATCATTCTTCACTGGCTGTTGAAGATGAGGACGCAGCACGATGGACATGTCCAAAGTGCCGTGATGTCAGTACTTAACTGAACTCAACGATACTAATTAAAATAACTTAATTTAACATTATACGCGATAACAGGAAAGTTAATAAAGGGATAACGACATACGTGAGAATGATTAGGGTTCCTTTCCAAGTCGCAGGTGGTTTCATCAGTTCTCCACAAAAGGCTAAATCGAATCGTGGGGTTATCTTTCATATGAAGAGGTCAAATGTTAGCTTAGTTCGTGTTCAGTGTACAACTATGTCATTCATCCAGGAACGCGTCCATTACTTGAATATTTTAACAGTAACTTTCTACGTCGGAAATAACCCAGTAACAGATTTTAATAATCTCTCGTTATGTTCTCTGAACAAATATTTAACAACAGATAGATTTCAAAGTGAAACTGCCGAGAGCAAACTTGATTCCGAGTCAAATTCCGACAGAGGTGTGGGAAATTAACCACACGCCTCTAGGGAGAATTCTAGATGACAGCCTCATCGATTTTCCATGATAGGGAATTGAGCTGGGAGAAAATGTTAGGAGTTCAAATCGATTAAAGTATAGCAAAGATGGTATTGCTGTGTCAGTGGGGTTAATGTTAGCTTTAGAGTTTAGTTCAGGTCAGACACTTCACTGGCGTACATGTGACTGAAGTATTTCGGGGAAAATAATAGATGGCAGTGCTGTTGTTTTCACATGATAGGTGAATTCAACCGTGGGTAAACATTTTCGGAGGTCCAAATCGATTAAAATATAGCAAAGACGATATTACAATGTCAGTGGCGTTAACGTTAATTTTGGAGTATTGTTTAGTTTAGACACTCCACTGGCGTATATGTGACTGAAGTATTTTAAGTAAAATAATATGTGACAGTTCTATTGGTATCGCGTGATACTGATATGATGAGCTGGGGACGTTAGTAAAAAGTCCAAATCGGTTAAAATATAGCAAGCCAGTTGCGTTAAGGTTTGTCATGTAGAGTGAGTGTTCATAATGGGTGGTTTTGGAGGTTTCGTTTAGGCCAGAAACTTCATTGGCATACATATGATAGAAGTGTCCCAAGAGAATTCTAGATGGCAGCCATATTGATTTCGCATCATAGCGAATTGAGATGGGGGAAAGCTTCAGTCAGAAGTTCACATCCATTAAAATATAGGAAAGATGGTGTTGTTATGTCAGTGGTGTATGGCTGGGTTTGGAAGTTGTACTTAGTTAGATACTTCGTTGGCGTACATATGATAGCAGTTGTGGACTTGGGAGTTCCGATTTATCCTACGTCCTAGGTCTTAACCAATACCCTCTCTCCCTATTTCTCCCAGTTTCTTCCCCCCCCCCCCCCCCCCCACCACCAGTAATATAGTCTATAACTGTTCCCTGTTAAATCTTTAACTCACCTGGGCATCTCTCTTCTCCCCCCATGCCACGGGCCAGTGTTCTCCTCTCATGTTGCTATGGCAATCTGTGGACTCGTGGCATTATAGATCTGTTACCCCCTTAACCACATTTCCTGTTCTGTCACCTTGTTGGAATCATACACTCGGATTTCACGAAGCGTTTGACGAATTCACAACCAGGTTACAGATGAGTAGCTTATATATATGTAGTGTTTTACATGTAGTTGTATCGGCGTGTGATTGTTGTTTGTGTGCTGACGAAGACTTTGACCACAGCGTCCAATTTGTTACTTGTGATTGTGTTGTAGTAAATCTTACCGTCTAGTTCCTGTTGTTTAGTGATGTATCGGGAGTCTCTGCGGCGAAGTGGCTAAGCCGTCTGCCTCGCGCTCCGAAGGTTGTGTGTTCGATTCTCGGGCTACGTCTTTCGGTTCACGAGTGCAGTTTTCTCGGAGAGTACTGAAGGTCGTCGCTGCAGCTAAGGAGGTGGTGCATTGTGCGACGCTTTCGATAGGTCGTCCTGCGGAAAGAGCCTGGGCCATGTGGGATGATAAAACCTCTTGATTTTTAAGATTATATTTTAAGACATTACTGATGTATTCATATGATAGAAGTAGAAATGAAATGGGCCACTGCCTTGTCAACAATGCCTATGTAGTGTGTTGGCTCACTACGGCAGGTCCCGACAACCATACCTCTGTAGTGTGCTTGGTCACTATCGCCACTCTTGGAAGTTTTATTCAAGTCAGAAACTTCACGTATTCCCCCATAACAATAATAGTCTGTAGATTTGAGATTGACTCGTACCGTAAAGTACAGAATTGCTGTCAATATAGGCCCTCTGTGGATATTCCCGTTGTGGTGTGAAATGTGTTTTTTATCGTCTAAGCTACTGTTTACTTCCATGTCGTGACCATTTCCCATCACATCAACCTTTACTCCCGTGATGTGACTCAATTTCAAAAAGATTTATATACAAAATACGGAAACATTGTTTGAGACGGAGACGACCTCAGATCTCTACTGGTCTAACACAATTCTCATTTTAACTATTACTACAAGTGCTGTTCCTGCCCCTACCACATCCACTACTACTACTATTACTACTACTACTACTACTATACTACTACTACTACTACTACTACTACTACTACTACTACTACTACTACTACTACTACTACTACTACTACTAATACTACTACTACTACTTTCTCCATAATCTCGTTACTCTCGTAAGTAACGTGACGTTGCGCGAGAATCAGTAGCGGTTCTCTCCGCTTCGGTAACTTACGGGGTATGTGAGCCGGTCGCTCAGAAAGCAATGGCAAACTACTGAGCGTAATCTTGCCAAGAAATCAACAATCAGCCGAAAGATGCTGATGTTGACAGCGATGTCGTGTAAAGGATATGCGAACAAAGAAAACTACTACTACTACTACTACTACTACTACTACTACTACTACTACTACTACTACTACTACTACTACTACTAATACTACTACTACTACTACTACTACTACTACTACTACTACTGCTACTACTACTACTAAAGGGACAACTTTCTTCTTTGTCTTTTCCCTATATCTCCCAATGAGGAATATGCCCTCAACAAGCCCACTCCTGGGTCCCTATCTTTAGCCAACCAGTGCAGCTCTGTCCATGTCCTTCTCATAATGACATCAGGGCCGCTCCTTCGCTGTCAGGGGCATTATCCTCTGAATGACCTGAGAACAGCACTCTTTCACCTGTGCTTGAAAACTTTATGCCTGTTCCTGTCCCACCTTGTTTCAAATAATCCCAAAAATGCCAGTGTTAAAATGTTTCATCTTCATTACAACATGTACAATCTTACCAGATTTAAACAGAATTCTAACATTCCATGTGCCAATTCTGAAGATTTCCCTAGATGAAGAGGAAGACAATCTGCTATTCCGGACTTCTCGCGGCTTCCTCAGCATCGCGCCTTGCTGCTTCTAGAATAGTCGCATTTCTTTATTGGACTTGTTCACGAATGGTTGGGTTTGTGTGGCTAAAGTTTTTCTATGGGATGAGGAAACTAGCCCGATGCCCAACCCTCCTTCGTCCCCTCTTACGACCTATCGTCTGGGTTACAGTGTAATGTTTTACCTATTATGTTCCTTGAACTTTACAGAGGGTGAATGCAAAACTTGTATAGGCAATATTTGCAAACACAGCACAGTCATTAAAAATATAAGCACCTAGTAATATGTTTTTCTTCCATTTAGTGTCCCGGTAACACACGGGTTAATTCCCCTTTGTCGCCATTTACTGCATGCATGGTAGATTGTTAATATTCTTGGCTTTCTTTTATACTCCCAAAAATACACAGGTGGCTGCTACTATTATTAGTGATGATGATGATGATGATGATGATGGATGATGATGATGATGATGATGATGATGATGATGATGATGATGATAAAGTTAGAAGAAGAATTAATTGTGCAATGAATTAGGTTAAAATAAGGAAGAGTTGCGCAATTCGTCCATCACACTCTCTAGCCTGAGTCGATTTAAATCCAGTGGCAAGACAAGTCTAGACGACTGGAGACGAATACAGGTGCAGTGGATGACCAGGACGCTCTACGTGCCTTGCCGCGCTCGTTACGTTCACAACGCTTTGCAGGCTATACACCTCTTGCCCGTTTAATCATCAATGATTTCTTCCTTGCAGTCTGCCGAATCCATTCTTCACATGCTGGGTAGGCATACCCTAGTTCACGGCTTTGATAATAATAATAATAATAATAATATAATAATAATAATAATAATAATATAATAATAATAATAATAATTCTGCTACGAATTACTTTACTAACATTTCTTCTACTACTCGCTAAGATGGCTGTTGCAATGTTTCAGAAACTTACCTGTGTCCTCTAACTACACACGTCAAGTGCGACAACCACTTCTGTGTGTCTCGGGACTCACAGTGCAACTTTCATGACGACTGCGGTGACAACTCTGATGAGAAGATCTGTTGTAAGTGTTTACCTTTTTAATTTACAGTTTCTTCAGCTTTTTACGATAAACCTATGAAATTTAAAATAATTTGGTCACTTGAAACGCCCTAAAAATTTGGAGAGAGACAATAATGGAGGGGTATGTGCCCTGGACAAGAGGAAGGGGAAGGCCAAAGAGAAGATGGGTGCAGGATGTGGCAGATGGTCTCCAGATGGGTGTATCGGACGCGGGATATCTTGCGTATGACAGAGAAGATTTTGGACGGTTGTTATGAGGCGAGGTTCTGCAAAGGACATGTTACTGAATGAATGAATGAATGAATGAATGAATGAATGAATGAATGAATGAATGAACAGCTTGTATGCCGGGAGTGTGGTTTAGGGGCAGTGAACACGTTTTACAATTCCCCGACATGATGGGTTGAGGTTCAAAATCTGCTTCACACGATTTGGAAGCGCAACGCCTTGCTGTCGATGATATAGGTGTCGGTCGTTCAGAAGGCAATGGAAAACTACTGGACATAAAATTCGCCTTATAATTAAAATACAGCCAAAAATGATGCGGTTGATTATGGCGTCCTGTAAAGGACATACAAGTAACATTTAACAAGTTATGTAAATGTTAATATCTTTCTTTTGTCTGGTGTATAGAGTTTGTAAACGTTAATGTGTTTCTGTTGCTGTGTCTATAGTGTTTGTAAGTGGTTTTGTTATTTTGTACTGATGTTTATAAACTGAGCATGAAGACATCGTTGCTATCCTTATATTGCAAGAGTTAAAACAATTCAGTTTCATGTACTTAATAGGACATCGCAATCATCTCAGCATTTTCCGGCTGTTGTGGATTTTCACTGCAAATTTTACGTTTAGTAGTTTGCCATTGCTTTCTGAACGACTAACGCTAACGTAATCAAAACAAGGCAGTCTGCTTCCAAATCATCTATAGTTGATGTTGAAACTGTATGTCCGGTTTGTGAAACAGACATTCCCCGAAGATATTAATCAATCGGCAACCGAGCTTTGCACTAATCACCTGGAGAGGTTCTAGTCAAATAACATCCGAGTTCTGCATTGATTACTTTGAGAGCTGACGAGTCAATCATCATCCGAGTTCTACACTGATCGCTTTGAAAGGTCACACATCAACCAACATCCAAGTTCTATTCCAATCATTTGGCGAGGTCACGAGTCAACCAACATTCTAGTCCTACATTCATCTCTTGGAGAGATTATGAGTCATTCATTGATCGAGTCTTACATTGGTCACGTGACATGTCACGAGTCAACCAACATCCGAGTCCTACATGGATCACTTGGCGATTTCACTAGTCAACCTACATCTAAGGCCTGTATTGATCACTCAGAGATATCACGAGTCAATCATCAAAGTCCTACATTGATCACTTGGACAGGTCACATGTCAATCAATAACCGAGTCCTACATGGATCACTTGGACAACTCACGATTATGCTCAGAATGTTTGTCTTGCTTATCCACCAGATGGAACCAAATCAACAGCAGTCTGCAATACGGTACACTTCCGAAGAGTGGACAAGCTAGTTAGTTAGTCGCTGTTCCAACTTCACGGCAACGGGTAGTCCCCATTATGCTTCGTTCCTGTGCCAGTGAACATCACACAAAATGCTCCTCACTGTCCAATGTGAAAAGTGAAAATGACAGGAGTCCCGGCAAGCCAACAGCCCGCACAGGTACACTGTGCATAAGGCCACCGCCAGAATGCCAAAACAAAAGTCCTACACGAAAAATACAGTTCATCGTGGATGGAATCGTCAGTTATCAGAAAGACTTCATTGACCCGGGTTTTATCCCACAATGCTCGGTTTCTTTCTGCAGGGCGACCCGCCGAAAGCGCCGCACAAAGCACGAATTCCGTAGCTCCAACGACGACTCCCAGGAGTCTCCTTAAGAAATGCACTCGTGAACCAAAAAGTTAAACCAGTCAATCCAGAGTGTGAGTGTGTGTGTGTGTGTGTGTGTGTGTGTGTGCGCGTGTGTGTGTGAGTGTGTGTATGTGTGATTGTGACTTTTATTTCGCTAACCCATACTACATAATTGTGGCAACGTGTTTATTTTATACATTGTGTCTAGAAGTTGTGATTTGATACAAAGAGTACACATGTCGTAAAAGTACACTGCGCATTGTTATTGTCGTAGACGTTGTTGTTGTTTCTGCCTCACAGGACACCAGATATAAACCATTCTAGTACGGAACGAGTGAATAATATGTCCAGGTACACAACAGGCATGTACATTCATAAATTCACTTAGAGTGAAGATAACGTTTTCACAAGAGGCTGGACATAGTAATAAAACACTGGTTTCATTTCCTGTGTATTGAACCGTGCCCCATAAGGAACCGGTTAAAGAAACACATACATGCCTCACAAGTTCAATACGACTACGATGAGCTTTACATGTACCTATTTTGAGATTTCTTCTGTTACTCACCCATAGTAGTGGTAAAATCTTATGGCCTGTCTCCAGTGCACGCTAACCGTATACAAAATGTATTTCTTTTTAACAGCCAGGCGTGAATGTTTCGAAACCGAGTTCCGATGCAACAACTCTCAATGTGTGGCCATGGCGTATCTCTGTGACGATGTCACTGATTGTGCTGATGGCAGTGACGAGGATCCGGCTCAGTGTCGTAAGTAAACATCTGAAATCTGCATGCCAGTATATACTTAGAGCATGTATGTGTGTGCTATTGGTTTGTCGAGACTGCTGACTGTTCCACGTTTCACGTGGGGCAGTGAGGACGATATTTTGTGGCACAGAAACGGAACATTATGTGGTAACTCTTTGCCGTGAAGTTGGAACCGTGAATAACGGCTTAGTAGAATCATCATCATCATCATCATCATCATCATCATCATCATCATCATCATCATCATCATCATCATCATCAATTCTATCGTCATGTTGCAAACACTTTGCAGACCTTCACTCTAATCAAGGCTCGGCGAAAAGTTTCTCGGTGTCTTGACACGATCTCTTGCAACTATGTCTTATCACTATGTCTTGCCACTATTTCTTGCCACGATGTCTTGCCACGATGTCTAGCCAGTTCTGCTGTCTCATATGTTTTCATTCCTAAGGTGTATGTAATGTCTTTTAACCAGCCGTCATGCTGGTCGTGTCCTGCGCCTTCTTCGGGAATAAGTTCCTTCAACCACAGTTTTTTGTCACACCACTGTGCGTGTAGTACCGTCAAAGCACTCCAGTTTTCGCTAAATGATGCTGTTTAATTCCAGTTTTCTTCCAGGCCTATATCTTATAGATTGCCTACTTTCTTGTCCGTGGTCCACGATATAATATGAACTTTACTGTAACACATACAGCTCAAAAAGCCCCTGCCTTGAAGACACCAATATTACACTTAATGTGGAAGTTACCATCTTGAAATACCCTGAAAGTATACATTGGTTAGTAATGAAGTAATTACGGGAACTTTTGTTACGCACCTTAAGACCTCAGATGTTGGTTGATAAGTGACCTAAATAATCAACGTAAGACTCGGTCAGTGAATGACTCGTGAGTTACACACTGGTCAGTGTAGGACTGAAATGTTGGTTGATTCATGACCCCTCCAAGTGATTCAGTGTACTATATCTACTTTATTAAAGTCCATTAGGAGCTCGATGATATATATATATATAGTATATATATATATATATATATATATATATATATATATATATATATATATATATATATATATATACATATATATATATCATCGAGCTCCTAATGGACTAAACTTTCTTGAGGAGTTATCCCTGAATTAAAACGTGTTGTTGTTTATCATGAATTCCTTTAATGCTTTTTAATACAAATTAGAATCTCCATAATTTGTAATACTAGATCTTATTCGTAGCATGTTCCTTGATGCATAATTAATTTCAGGAAAAAAAGAATGAAGATCAATTGCAATTTCTTGTATTTTATTCTTCTTGTTTGCCACTCGGCCATATATCAACTCATAAGAAATTATTCCCTTTGTTGTATTCTCATCATGCACAGCATACATTTGTTGGACCCTTCTCTACATTTTACATTTTTGGTGCCTTGTCATTGATTAACGACGATATAATGAAGCATCCGTTTTTGTGTCTAAGCTTTTTATGCCTTACCCTTTGCGAATATTAATCAAATATTTTTGTCCGAGATCGTTAGGAATACAGACTTCCTGTGTTTATTTTTATTGTTCCTCAGCTTCCAGTTTGAATTCATACTTTACATTATTTCAAAATCTGCATAATTGCACAGGGAGTTGTTTTTATTTAACTACGGTTACGTCAAACTAAGAATTCGGATCATTAAAATATATGATCAGTGAACGTAGTCTGTTCTGGTTTACACTCATCTTGAAGCCACGCTCCTGTAAGACGGTTGTCATCTTGTATACGAGATACGTTTTGTCTGGCCGGAGTAATGTTGCATAACCTGTGCACGTGGTCTATTCTGGTTTAAATCCAGCTTGCTGCCACACTTCTGTAAGACGGTTCTCCACTTGAATTCGAGATACGTGATGTCTGGCGGGATTAATGTTGCATATCTAGCTCATTAATTCTTACGTTCTTTGCAGGACGTTGCGATCAACCCCACCCTATGCTTGATATACTTGACAAATTTACGTTCAATGGTTTCACTTTGCTTTCTGAACTAGAAGTGAACGTTCAAGTCCAACTGTCCAATATAGGGAATGAATCAATTATCCCGCCATTAACGTATTGAAAGTTTAAGTACTAGCACATCAAACCCAGCGGTCACACTAACCTTCGCTGTGTAATAAATTATAATAATGTCAATGAAATGTGTAAGTTATTCTCCTGCTACCTCGATTAATGACATGAAAACGTTTCAGCAGTAGTATGGCTCACTTCCATCACTACCTCTGGCAGTCAGCATTAGTTAGCATTCACACACTGCTAAATATGCAGAGGGTGTAAGGGCCCTTATAACCGTGTCCCTAGAACCGTGACGTGCATCACTTTGGGAACACAAAGACAGTTAGTCAACTGTGTAATCATATCAGCTCCCTGTTGACAGCGGTAACAGATGAGCGCTAACATAAGATTAAGAACAGTGTGTTCCAACATGTGACCTGGGGTGCTTAAGGACAACACCTGGAGTCACAAGGGGCGATATAATCAACAGCCGATGATGATGATGATGAAGAAGAAGAAGAAGAAGAAGAAGAAGAAGAAGAAGAAAGAAGAAGAAGAAGAGAAGAAGAAGAAGAAGAAGAAGAAGAAGAAGAAGAAGAAGAAGAAGAAGAAGAAAAGAAGAAGAAGAAGAAGAAGAAGAAGAAGAAGAAGAAGAAGAAGAAGAAGAAGAAGAAGAAGAAGAAGAAGAAGAAGAAGAAGGAGAAGAAGGAAGAAGAAGGAAGAAAAGAAGAAGAAGAAGAAGAAGAAAGAAGAAGAAGAAGAAGAAGAAGAGAAGAAGAGAAGAGAAGAAGAAGAAGAAGAAGAAGAAGAAGAAGAAGAAGACACGGAGAGAAGAATGTAGGGAAGGAGGGGGTGAAGAGGTCGACGAAGAAGACGAAGATCGAAGACTGACATTCCGATCTGTGCTGTATTAAGTTCTCTAGATTAGTTTACAGATGTGTTTTCTTTTCATAATTATACGCTTTCCGTCGTGCTACTCTTCCGTTACCCGCGACGAAATTAGTATTTCTTTCCCAACTTGCTCCGTTCGGTGCCCCTGGTGGCATGAAAGGCGTTGCCCTCTGGTACATGGGTGGAAACAGCTGCTTTCCATCGATTCCGTCTGAGGCTTGATTTATCTCTATTGTCAGAGCTTGTTCAGACTCAAGCTGATTAATTCTTAGCATCTGTTGACAGTTTCTGTAACAATATGTTTTTGCGTTGTGTTTTAAGAGGGAAATTCTCCCGTTGTATTTCTCCGGTGTTGTGTCTTGGTTCAACGTACGCGAATGGAGGTCACCATGGCGGAATGGATTAGAGCGCTTGTTCTTAAACATGTGCTAATGCCGAGTAAGCGGGGTCATCCCTACATCGGTCTGTTGGACTAAAATGTTGAATTCTGGTCCTTGACTTTGGGATGGTCATTATGAGTACAAGTGCTTCTGAACTTTTATGTCAGGTATTTGTCAGATATGATTGAGCCACCGTATGACAGTAGACGGTACTACCTATTTTCTGTCAGCGCCGAATGTTGGGCGGCGCTTACCAAACACGAGACCCCATATTATGCCAATGGCTTCGGGCGGAAGAGCGCAATTTGGAGGGTACACGCCTTATCCTGGTGCGAGGAAATGCAACCTATTCTGTGTTGTGGATAGTAATACTGTATCATTAGCATATCGAATCTCTGGTATTTCGTGACCACCGATATTTAGGGCACATCATATTGCTCCCTGATTATATCATCTCCGACATTTCTCATTATATTTTCGGCGTACAGGTTAAACAAAAAGGGTTACAGCACACAGCTCTGACGGACTCCTTGCTTGATGTCAAACCAATCCGATGTCTCGCCATCTATTCTAACAGCTGCTTGTTGGTCTAGACCAGTGGTTCTCAACCTTTTTTGGCCCGTGCCCCCCTTCACTATATTTTCAGAACGTCATTCACCCCCCCCCCCCCTACCTATCAAAAATTTGGCCCGTGCCCCCCTTCACCGTATTTTCAGAACGTCATTCCCCCCCCCCCCTTTCATATTTCCTATCTAAAAATCCCCCCACCCCTACACACTATACGTAAAAATGGAAGGTAAATTTAATAGCATATACTAAAACATATGGGTAGCGGGGTAGGGGTATCCCCTATCAAAGGAGAAGTAAGGCGCCTCCTTCCCTCCGCTAGCCTACGGGACACCCTTGGGCAAGGTGGAGTACCCGTTTAGCCCCCCGATCAGGGTTACGTGAAGCCATGGGTGCAGGTGGTGGATGAAGATGGAGAGCAGCCAACAGATAGTTGTAGGTTATGGTCTCCACCTTCACGACGGTAGGCAGAGGATCTCTATTTTGAGGAGACAATGGCTACGGTCACTGACCAGTATGGTCACTGCTAGGAAGGAAAGCAATGGCAAACTACCTTCTTTACAGATGCCAAGAAAATCATGTTGTGTGAAATCATCGATAATCAGAGAAACGGCGTAAATGGGTGCTCCATAGGAGCAGCCTCGCCCGGTAGGGATAGTCATGCGCACCAGGTGACTCCAGACCGTCAACAGGCTACTAGGTGCAACAGATTAATATCATTGAAAGTAGGAACTTGGAACGTTAGAACAATGAATGCAGATGGAAAATTAGAAAACATCAAAAAAGAAATGGGGAGAGAGAAGATTAACATATTAGGAGTATCGGAAACGAGATGGAAAGGAGCAGGGATAAGGACAGGAGAGGATTGTAAGATTATTTACTCTGGGGGAGAAGAACAGCAAAGAGGTGTAGCCATTATATTAGATAAGCAAACATCAAATTCTGTCAAAGGATATCATGCTGTGTCAGACAGAGTCCTATTAGTAAAATTAAACGGAAGACCTTTTAAAATAAATGTCATTCAAGTATATGCCCCAACAAGTGAAAGCAGTGAAGAAAGCATAGAGGAATTTTATAATGACGTGGAGTCTGCTTTGAAGAACTGCAAAAAATCAGAAATAAATATCATAATGGGTGATTTCAACGCAAAAATAGGACAGCAAGGCGATGGATGCAGTGTAGGCAACCATGGTTTGGGAGAGAGAAATGAAAGAGGATACAGACTTGTAGAATGGGCAAAAGAACAAGAAATGGTTGTAGGAAACACCTGGTTTAAACAGCATCCTAGAAGATTATGGACATGGAGGAGTCCATACAGCAGGATTAAAAACCAGATAGATTACATCCTGATTAGCAAAAGGTTTCGAAATGCGTTAACAGTCGTAAAAACAGTTCCAAATGCAGACTGTTACAGTGATCACAGATTAATTACAGGCACATTGAGGGTAAAGTTAAAGAAAGTCAAGTATACAGCAGGAAACCCTAAATATGACTTGTGCAAATTGAAAACTGACAAAGAAATACAAGATAATTTTAACATAGAAGTAAAGAACAAATTTGATATATTGTCTGATCTAGAGATCCTGTTTCAAGATGTAGATGATCAATGGGAAACGATGAAGAATTCAATCAGTTGCGCAGCAGAAAAAACTATTCCAAAAGTAAAGAAAGTGGGCCGTAAGACATGGATGACTGAAGAAATTTTACAACTAATGGAAACAAGAAGACAGAACAAAAATAATCCTGCCAAATATGAAGAAATTCACAGAAAAGTGAGAACCTTATGTAAGGAGGCAAAAGAAACATGGCTTGAGAAAAATTGCAGAGAAATTGAAAAACAACACAACAGTAACAATGCGAAACTAATGCACAAAAGAATTCAGGAGCTTACTAATCAAAGAACACGTACATCAGCAGGCTGCCTAAAGACAAAAGATGGAAGAGTCATAATAGAAAAAGATCAGATCTTACATGAATGGTCAGATTATGTGAAAAACCTTTATGACGATAACAGAGACGAACAGTATGATGTCCAAAATAATAATGAAGGACCAGCAATTTTAAAGATGGAGGTTCAGAATGCTCTTAACCATATGAAATCTGGCAAGACCCCCGGTTCAGACAGCGTCACAACAGAAATGATTAATGCTTTAGAAGAATATGGAATAGATAAAGTTACCAGTCTGCTTAATACAATATATGATACTGGAAATATACCTCAGGAGTTATGTAATTCTGTATTTATTGCAATCCCAAAGAAATCAGGAGCCTTGGAATGTGATCAACATCGAACAATTAGTATAATGAGTCACATCACGAAGATTTTGCTAAGAATTATCATGCAAAGAGTTAGGAGGAAAATACAACCTGAAATAGGAGAAGAACAATCTGGGTTTATGGAAGGCAAGGGTACAGTAAATGCTGTGTATATACTGAGAAACATAATCGAACGTTCTATAGAAGTAAACAAAGATCTACACCTTTGCTTTATTGACTACACAAAGGCTTTTGATAAAGTGAGACATGTCAACATGATAAGGATGCTTGAAGATCTACAAATTGATGGAAAAGATCTTAGACTTGTAAAAAAACATATATTGGAAACAACAAGCTGCCATAAGAGTTGATAATGAAGTAAGCCAATATCAGCCTATTAAAAGGGGTGTGAGACAGGGATGTGTAATGTCTCCAGATCTGTTTTCCCTGTACAGTGAAAGTATTTTCAGAAATATTGAAGATATGGAAGGAATCAACATTGGGGGACGATGCATCAATAACATTAGATATGCAGATGATACAGTCTTGATTGCAGACAATGAACAGGAACTGCAAAATTTAGTAGATGCGATTGTTACACACAGTGAACAACTAGGGTTAGAATTAAATTGTAAAAAGACACAGATTATGGTCGTCACTAGGAAGGACGAAATACCACAATGTAATATACAAGTAAATGGGAATATTCTTCAACAAGTGAGCAGGTACAATTATCTCGGAACAGTAATAACATCTGATGGGAGATGCCTTGAAGAGATTAGAACAAGAATTGCCATGGCAAAAGTAGCCTTTAGTTAGTTAGTTAGTCTTTCCTCTTGAGCCTAAGGCGGTGCATAGGGCAGAAGTCCTGTCTCTCCATGCTTGGCGGTTCGCTGCTACCTGTTGTAGATCTTGGATATTTACTTGGCCATTGAATGAGCCTTCTCTAATGATGGTTCTACGCAGGGTCTCTCTTGGTCTTCCCCGTTTTCTTTTCCCTACTGGTGACCATATGAGGGCTTGGTAGGGCAGTCTTGACTTGTCCATTCTGAGTACATGGCCGATGTAGTTCCAACGGCGTCTTCTTATGAAATTGGATACTGTATCTTGCTTAGTCTCTTGTCTTATTTGCGAATTGGTTCAGAAGTCTGTCCAGTGGATGCTTAGAAGTCTTCTAAGACATTTGTTCTCAAAATTGTCTAATTTTTTTATCTAAAGCTACCGTTGATTTCCAACTTTCACATCCATACGTTAACACTGGAATCACACAAGAGTGTGAAAAACATATTGACCAATAAAAAGATGTCAATTGAAACGAGAAAAAGAGTGTTGAGATGCTACATTGAACCTGTACTTTTATATGGATGTGAAGCGTGGACAATGAGCAGTCAGGCTGAAAAACATCTGATGGCTGTAGAGATGTGGTTTCTGAGGAAAATGCAAAGAATACCTTGGACAGCCAGAAAGACCAATGAACAAGTCCTTCAAGAAACAAATGAAGATCGTAAATTGATTAGAGAAATTAGACGTAGACAGTCAAAAATTTTTGGGCATGTTATGAGAAGAAATGGATTAGAAAATTTGGTGACAACTGGTAAGATCGAGGGGAACAGACCAAGGGGAAGACCTAGAAGCAAGTACTTGGATGGCTTGGCCTTGTGGCATGGTCGAGACAGAAACACGGAGCTGATCCACGACTCTGGTGATCGAGTGAGATGGCAGAACATGACCGCCCACGCTTACCGGCATGGCACATGATGGATGGATGGATACTAAAACAAGTCTAGACATCCACATAAAACATGATTTGTGGGTCTACTTACTTTATAAAACGAATTTTAGAAGGTTGAGACGTACATAATTGTAAAGTATGAAGGGAAAAACAATATCAAGTAATCGGTTCTTGTATTAACGCGATCTTGAAATGGTCTTCATTCCCCCCCCCCCCTGGAAACCCTAAAATTCCCCCCTGGGGGGGGGGGGAATTCCCCACCGGTTGAGAACCACTGGTCTAGACAGAGCATTTTTATGAGTTGTACTGCATGTGATGGAAAGCCCATATTCCTCATGATTTACCAAAGTTTCTGATGTTGTACACAGTCAAATGCCTTTGAATAATCCCCAAAACATGAGAATAGGTTTACGTTAAATTCTCTGCACTTCTCTATTACTAAACATATGTTGAGTATGTGATCTCGTGTTCCTCTTCCTTGTCTAAATCCAGCTTGAACCAGGTTAATCTCTTCTTCCATTTTCTTACGGAGTCTTCCCATTATGATTTTTTAAGTAGAATTTTACTTGCATAACTGATCAGGGCAACAGTTCTATAGTTGGTGCATAATTTCAGGTTGTCCTTTTTTTGGTATTGGAATGCAATTTTCTAATCTTTTGGCCATATACCATATTTCCATATCTTTTTACACAATGCGTGATAGATTTGTATGCTTTCTTCTCCTCCCGCTTTAATTAGTTCAGCTGGTATCTCGTCACATTCTGGTGATTTACCATTCTTCAGGTTCTTTATTGCCCATGCAATTACATCTAATGAGGGTTCGGGTTATGTCTCTGCTGCCATTGGGTCATGTATATCAATCATATCCTCACAGTCATTCACATCATTCATTCCACTGCAGTATTCCTGCCATCTTTCTAGAATTTGTCTAGATTCTGTTACGGTATTTTCCAACTTGTCACAGATAACATTTAATTGAGGTTGAACATTTCTAGTCAATAACTTCATTTCTTTGAACATATCGTAATCTCTTCCATTCTTATGATATTGCTCTATTTTAATACAACAATCTTGCATTTATTATTCTTATTTTCCGTGTCAAAGATTGATTGACTGATTGATTGATTGATTGATTGATTGATTGATTTAGGAACCGACATCACAGCATTCGGGGCAATCCCATAAGCGCTCCGTCCCCATCCTCAGAAGCCTGCAAAGAGTTCCAACCCCAATAGTACCAGAATCAAAGATTGTACTCCATTCACTGTTATCGGTTTTTTCTTTCTTTTTCAGTTCCCTTCGTTGTTTTATTAATTCTAACGTGCATGGTGTAATCCATGGGTTATGTTGCTTAGTCCTGGTCGGAAATAAATCTTTGGTTGCTGTTATCAAGATATCTCTAGCTTGTACTGCCAGTTCATCAAGTGTCATTTCCTCTTGTACAGACATCAAGACCCCAAAGCGATTCCTTACTATGTTGTATGCATCTGGTATTTTTGTGAGATCAAAACGAAGTGGCCTTGGCCCTCGGATAAGCTTTTTGAGTTTTAATTTCAGATCTGCTTCTAATAACTGGTGATCTGTATCACATTCTGCACTTCGTAGGGTCTTTGCAGATATTATGTTTGATCTCCATCTTCTTTGTATTAAAATATAATTTATCTGATTTTTGGTAATACTGTCCGGGGATTTCCATGCGAGGCGTCTTCTTCTTTGACCAATACAAAATTCAAACAATTAGGCTGTTTTTGTTGTTGTTGCTTTCAGTCGCTTTGAACTTAGTCGTTGTCCATACACGCGCTACTAATTCTAGCTTTCCATATTACCAGTGCCCTCAGGAGGACACAATCCGCCTTCTGAAGTAATTCAAGTCTCCGAGTCAAGGACGAGAAGTCAACATCGTAGTCCTGCTGGCCGGCGTATGGGGTTAAACCTGCTACCTCGGCAATAGCACATCGGAAATTTAAAAGCGTGCGATCGTATCTTTTAGATCATGCTGACCTCTCGAAATATATCCGGCTGTGGAAAAAAGGGGGTGGGGGTAAAATTCATCGTCTCTTTTGACAAAGCAGATTGAAGATTTAGACTTCGCCGACGACATTTAAGTTGAACGCCTTAAACACGTACAGGAAGCAGCACCATTAGAATACGTCCGTATGTGCTATGCTGAATCAGAATATGGTTACATTCAAATAAGCCACACTCAGGTCCAGCATTGATCTTGCACACGTCTCTAGTTTATGGCCTTGGAGTGGGATAACAGAGCTCTAAAACACATTCCCAGGGGGATGGTAATGCGCTAGCGGGGTCGGAAGAAATGTCTCTACTCTAACCGGATCCCGATATATGTCAGCCCTTGACACAGACGACCTAATGTCACAGATGCGAAACGAGAGTAGAGTCAACAAACGAGAGCACAGCACTCCGAACAATCTCACCTGCCTCATCTTCAAGGGCCGGCGAGGAATCCCAATACTAATGGTACCAGAATTAGTCTGATCAAGTGTCCGTCTGATCTTTCCTTGAAGAATTCAGCGTCAGCCAGATCCTTTGTTCACTCCCCGGAGAATCATTCGCTCCAGGACACGATGATGTATCCGCTCCAACACATCCTACACCTACTCCCAAAGGACCCCGACCACATCTGTCCCACCATGCGCCAACTCGATCGCCTACCTCCTACTACACCAATCAACCATCTGTCATTCTCTTCCCCAGTTATTCTGTCTGCCATTCTTTCCATGTATCCATGCAAACATATAAATTCTGCTACATGCTTGTCTGTGTGAATATCTATGGTTTTTTATCGTTTAACATCATATACAAATCATTCGGAATATCCAATAAACTATGCAATTTTAAAACATGAAATTTTGTTGCATTTTGTCCATGCGACGTAGAGGTGTATCAATAGCCATCAGATGATTGATTATTTAATCTAGATATCCTGATAAGGCGACGAGTTTGCAGTATTTTGTCCGGTTTCTAGTGTATGATATAATGTAATGTCACATTTTTTGTAACGCATTAATCGTAACCTCCCATGCGATGTTTGACACTGGGCAATCTGTGGCACAAATAATCTAGAATAGTTTCTTTACGCGCTCACAATTGCACGCTAGTGTACAATTTGCTCCAGTTAATGGGCTCATTCTCTGGCATTTGCATTCCAAATTAAGGCAATTGCCTTCACATTAGGTGTTGAACTGATCTTAATGCTTGCACTGAGTTCTTTTCTTGTGTATTTTCATGTTTCTACTAAATTATGACACCTATTCGTGATATTAACGCATTGAGCAGTGAGTACCTCAACATATTAGAATGGGCTATTAACATGAGGTGGAACTTATCACACACATTATAATGAGCTAAATATACCTGATCACACACATAAGAATGAGTTAGAGAACTTATTACACATTATAATGAGCTAGATAACTTACCACACACATTAGAATGAGCTAGACAACTTACCACACACAATAGAATGAGCTAGACAACTTATCACACACACACTAGAATGAGCTAGACAACTTATCACACACAATAGAATGAGCTAAACAACTTACCACACACAATAGAATGAGCTAGACAACTTATCACACACACACTAGAATGAGCTAGACAACTTATCACACACAATAGAATGAGCTAGACAACTTATCACACACAATAGAATGAGCTAGACAAACTTAACACACACAATAGAATGAGCTAGACAACTTATCACACACAATAGAATGAGCTAAACAACTTACCACACACAATAGAATGAGCTAGACAACTTAACACACACAATAGAATGAGCTACACAACTTACCACACACAATAGAATGAGCTAGACAACTTAACACACACAATAGAATGAGCTAGACAACTTAACACACACAATAGAATGAGCTAGACAACTTAACACACACAATAGAATGAGCTAGACACTTAACACACACAATAGAATGAGCTAGACAACTTAACACACACAATAGAATGAGCTAGACAACTTAACACACACAATAGAATGAGCTAGACAACTTAACACACACAATAGAATGAGCTAGACAACTTAACACACACAATAGAATGAGCTAGACAACTTACCACACACAATAGAATGAGCTAGACAACTTAACACACACAATAGAATGAGCTAGACAACTTAACACACACAATAGAATGAGCTAGACAACTTAACACACACAATAGAATGAGCTAGACAACTTAACACACACAATAGAATGAGCTAGACAACTTATCACACACACACTAGAATGAGCTAGACAACTTATCACACACAATAGAATGAGCTAAACAACTTACCACACACAATAGAATGAGCTAGACAACTTACCACACACAATAGAATGAGCTAGACAACTTACCACACACAATAGAATGAGCTAGACAACTTAACACACACAATAGAATGAGCTAGACAACTTAACACACACAATAGAATGAGCTAGACAACTTAACACACACACAATAGAATGAGCTAGACAACTTAACACACACAATAGAATGAGCTAGACAACTTACCACACACAATAGAATGAGCTAGACAACTTAACACACACAATAGAATGAGCTAGACAACTTAACACACACAATAGAATGAGCTAGACAACTTATCACACACACACTAGAATGAGCTAGACAACTTATCACACACAATAGAATGAGCTAAACAACTTACCACACACAATAGAATGAGCTAGACAACTTACCACACACAATAGCATGAGCTAGACAACTTATCACACACAATAGAATGAGTTAGAGAACTTATTACACACAATAGAATGAGCTAGACAACTTAACACACACAATAGAATGAGCTAGACAACTTATCACACACACACTAGAATGAGCTAGACAACTTATCACACACAATAGAATGAGCTAAACAACTTACCACACACAATAGAATGAGCTAGACAACTTAACACACACAATAGAATGAGCTAGACAACTTAACACACACAATAGAATGAGCTAGACAACTTAACACACACAATAGAATGAGCTAGACAACTTAACACACACAATAGAATGAGCTAGACACTTAACACACACAATAGAATGAGCTAGACAACTTACCACACACAATAGAATGAGCTAGACAACTTAACACACACAATAGAATGAGCTAGACAACTTAACACACACAATAGAATGAGCTAGACAACTTAACACACACAATAGAATGAGCTAGACAACTTAACACACACAATAGAATGAGCTAGACAACTTACCACACACAATAGAATGAGCTAGACAACTTAACACACACAATAGAATGAGCTAGACAACTTAACACACACAATAGAATGAGCTAGACAACTTATCACACACACTAGAATGAGCTAGACAACTTATCACACACAATAGAATGAGCTAAACAACTTACCACACACAATAGAATGAGCTAGACAACTTACCACACACAATAGCATGAGCTAGACAACTTATCACACACAATAGAATGAGTTAGAGAACTTATGACACACAATAGAATGAGCTAGACAACTTAACACACACAATAGAATGAGCTAGACAACTTATCACACACACACTAGAATGAGCTAGACAACTTATCACACACAATAGAATGAGCTAAACAACTTACCACACACAATAGAATGAGCTAGACAACTTACCACACACAATAGAATGAGCTAGACAACTTACCACACACAATAGAATGAGCTAGACAACTTACCACACACAATAGAATGAGCTAGACAACTTATCACACACACACTAGAATGAGCTAGACAACTTATCACAACACATAGAATGAGCTAAACAACTTACCACACACAATAGAATGAGCTAGACAACTTACCACACACAATAGAATGAGCTAAACAACTTACCACACACAATAGAATGAGCTAGACAACTTACCACACACAATAGCATGAGCTAGAAAACTTATCACACACAATAGAATGAGTTAGAGAACTTATTACACACATTATAATGAGCTAGACAACTTACCACACACATTAGAATGAGCTAGACAACTTACCACACACAATAGAATGAGCTAGACAACTTACCACACACAATAGAATGAGCTAGAAAACTTATCACACACAATAGCATGAGCTAGACAACTTATCACACACAATAGCATGAGCTAGACAACTTACCACACACAATAGAATGAGCTAGACAACTTATCATACACAATAGAATGAGCTAGACAACTTAACACACACAATAGAATGAGCTAGACAACTTAACACACACAATAGAATGAGCTAGACAACTTAACACACACAATAGAATGAGCTAGACAACTTAACACACACAATAGAATGAGCTAGAAAACTTATCACACACAATAGAATGAGCTAGACAACTTATGACACACAATAGAATGAGCTAGACAACTTAACACACACAATAGAATGAGCTAGACAACTTAACACACACAATAGAATGAGCTAGACAACTTAACACACACAATAGAATGAGCTAGACAACTTATCACACACATTATAATGAGCTAGACAACTTAACACACACAATAGAATGAGCTAGACAACTTAACACATACAATAGAATGAGCTAGACAACTTAACACACACAATAGAATGAGCTAGAAAACTTATCACATACAATAGAATGAGCTAGACAACTTAACACACACAATAGAATGAGCTAGACAACTTAACACACACAATAGAATGAGCTAGACAACTTAACACACACAATAGAATGAGCTAGAAAACTTATCACATACAATAGAATGAGCTAGACAACTTAACACACACAATAGAATGAGCTAGACAACTTACCACACACAATAGAATGAGCTAGACAACTTAACACACACAATAGAATGAGCTAGAAAACTTATCACATACAATAGAATGAGCTAGAAAACTTATCACATACAATAGAATGAGCTAGACAACTTATGACACACAATAGAATGAGCTAGACAACTTACCACACACAATAGAATGAGCTAGACAACTTACCACACACAATAGAATGAGCTAGACAACTTATCACACACAATAGAATGAGCTAGAAAACTTATCACATACAATAGAATGAGCTAGAAAACTTATCACATACAATAGAATGAGCTAGACAACTTATGACACACAATAGAATGAGCTAGACAACTTACCACACACAATAGAATGAGCTAGACAACTTATCACATACAATAGAATGAGCTAGACAACTTATGACACACAATAGAATGAGCTAGACAACTTATGACACACAATAGAATGAGCTAGACAACTTATGACACACAATAGAATGAGCTAGACAACTTATGACACACAATAGAATGAGCTAGACACTTATGACACACATAGATGAGCTAGACAACTTATCACACACAATAGAATGAGCTAGACAACTTACCACACACAATAGAATGAGCTAGACAACTTATCACACACAATAGAATGAGCTAGAAAACTTATCACATACAATAGAATGAGCTAGACAACTTATGACACACAATAGAATGAGCTAGACAACTTATGACACACAATAGAATGAGCTAGACAACTTACCACACACAATAGAATGAGCTAGACAACTTATCACATACAATAGAATGAGCTAGACAACTTATGACACACAATAGAATGAGCTAGACAACTTATGACACACAATAGAATGAGCTAGACAACTTATGACACACAATAGAATGAGCTAGACAACTTATGACACACAATAGAATGAGCTAGACAACTTATGACACACAATAGAATGAGCTAGACAACTTATCACACACAATAGAATGAGCTAGACAACTTACCACACACAATAGAATGAGCTAGACAACTTATCACACACAATAGAATGAGCTAGAAAACTTATCACATACAATAGAATGAGCTAGACAACTTATGACACACAATAGAATGAGCTAGACAACTTATGACACACAATAGAATGAGCTAGACAACTTATCACACACAATAGAATGAGCTAGACAACTTATCACACACAATAGAATGAGCTAGACAACTTATGACACACAATAGAATGAGCTAGACACTTATGACACACATAGAATGAGCTAGACAACTTATCACACACAATAGAATGAGCTAGACAACTTATGACACACAATAGAATGAGCTAGACAACTTATGACACACATAGATGAGCTAGACAACTTATCACACACATAGAATGAGCTAGACAACTTATGACACACACTAGAATGAGCTAGACAACTTATGACACACAATAGAATGAGCTAGACAACTTATGACACACTAGAAGCTAGCAATTATGACCACAATAGAAGAGCTAGACAACTTATGACACACAATAGAATGAGCTAGACACTTTCACACACATAAATGAGCTAGACACTTATGACACACAATAGAATGAGCTAGACAACTTATCACACACAATAGAATGAGCTAGACAACTTATGACACACACTAGAATGAGCTAGACAACTTATGACACACAATAGAATGAGCTAGACAACTTATGACACACACTAGAATGAGCTAGACAACTTATGACACACAATAGAATGAGCTAGACAACTTATCACACACAATAGAATGAGCTAGACAACTTATGACACACAATAGAATGAGCTAGACACTTATCACACACAATAGAATGAGCTAGACAACTTATGACACACACTAGAATGAGCTAGACACTTATCACACACAATAGAATGAGCTAGACAACTTATGACACACATAGAATGAGCTAGACAACTTATGACACACACATAGAATGAGCTAGACAACTTATGACACACAATAGAATGAGCTAGACAACTTATCACCACACAATAGAATGAGCTAGACAACTATCACACACAATAGAATGAGCTAGACAACTTATCACACACAATAGAATGAGCTAGACAACTTATGACACACAATAGAATGGCTACAACTTATACACAATAGAATGAGCTAGACAACTTATCACACACAATAGAATGAGCTAGACAACTTATGACACACAATAGAATGAGCTAGACAACTTATGACACACAATAGAATGAGCTAGACAACTTATCACACACAATAGAATGAGCTAGACAACTTATCACACACAATAGAATGAGCTAGACAACTTACCACACACAATAGAATGAGCTAGACAACTTATCACACACAATAGAATGAGCTAGACAACTTATGACACACAATAGAATGAGCTAGACAACTTATCACCACAATAGAATGAGCTAGACAACTTATGACACACAATAGAATGAGCTAGACAACTTACCACACACAATAGAATGAGCTAGACAAACTTATCACACACAATAGAATGAGCTAGACAACTTATGACACACAATAGAATGAGCTAGACAACTCATCACACACAATAGAAGAGCTAGACAACTATCACACACAATAGAATGAGCTAGACACTTACCACACACAATAGAATGAGCTAGACAACTTATCACACACAATAGAATGAGCTAGACAACTTATGACACACAATAGAATGAGCTAGACAACTTATCACACACAATAGAATGACTAGACAACTTAGACACACACAATAGAATTGAGCTAGACAACTTACCACACAATAGAATGAGCTAGACAACTTATCACACACAATAGAATGAGCTAGACAACTTATGACACACAATAGAATGAGCTAGACAACTTATCACACACACAATAGAATGAGCTAGACAAAGTACCACATACAATAGAATGAGCTAGACAACTTATCACACACAATAGAATGAGCTAGACAACTTATCACACACAATAGAATGAGCTAGACAACTTATCACACACAATAGAATGAGCTAGACAACTTATGACACACAATAGAATGAGCTAGACAACTTATGACACACAATAGAATGAGCTAGACAACTTATCACACACATTAGAATGAGCTAGACAACTTATGACACACAATAGAATGAGCTAGACAACTTATGACACACAATAGAATGAGCTAGACAACTTATCACACACAATAGAATGAGCTAGACACTTATCACACACAATAGAATGAGCTAGACAACTTACCACACACAATAGATGAGCTAGACAACTTATCACACACAATAGAATGAGCTAGACAACTTATGACACACAATAGAATGAGCTAGACAACTTATCACACACAATAGAATGAGCTAGACAACTTATGACACACAATAGAATGAGCTAGACAACTTACCACACACAATAGAATGAGCTAGACAACTTATCACACACAATAGAATGAGCTAGACAACTTATGACACACAATAGAATGAGCTAGACAACTTATCACACACACTAGAATGAGCTAGACAAAGTACCACACACAATAGAATGAGCTAGACAACTTATGACACACAATAGAATGAGCTAGACAACTTATGACACACAATAGAATGAGCTAGACAACTTATGACACACAATAGAATGAGCTAGACAACTTACCACACACAATAGAATGAGCTAGACAACTTATCACACACAATAGAATGAGCTAGACAACTTATGACACACAATAGAATGAGCTAGACAACTTACCACACACAATAGAATGAGCTAGACAACTTATCACACACAATAGAATGAGCTAGACAACTTATGACACACAATAGAATGAGCTAGACAACTTATCACACACACTAGAATGAGCTAGACAAAGTACCACACACAATAGAATGAGCTAGACAACTTACCACACACAATAGAATGAGCTAGACAACTTATGACACACAATAGAATGAGCTAGACAACTTACCACACACAATAGAATGAGCTAGACAACTTATCACACACAATAGAATGAGCTAGACAACTTATGACACACAATAGAATGAGCTAGACAACTTATCACACACAATAGAATGAGCTAGACAACTTATGACACACAATAGAATGAGCTAGACAACTTACCACACACAATAGAATGAGCTAGACAACTTATCACACACAATAGAATGAGCTAGACAACTTATGACACACAATAGAATGAGCTAGACAACTTATCACACACAATAGAATGAGCTAGACAACTTATGACACACAATAGAATGAGCTAGACACTTACCACACACAATAGAATGAGCTAGACAACTTATCACACACAATAGAATGAGCTAGACAACTTATGACACACAATAGATGAGCTAGACAACTTATCACACACAATAGAATGAGCTAGACAACTTATGACCACACCAATAGAATGAGCTAGACAACTTACCACACACAATAGAATGAGCTAGACAACTTATCACACACAATAGAATGAGCTAGACAACTTATGACACACAATAGAATGAGCTAGACAACTTATCACACACACTAGAATGAGCTAGACAAAGTACCACACACAATAGAATGAGCTAGACAACTTATGACACACAATAGAATGAGCTAGACAACTTATGACACACAATAGAATGAGCTAGACAACTTATGCACACACAATAGAATGAGCTAGACAACTTACCACACACAATAGAATGAGCTAGACAACTTATCACACACAATAGAATGAGCTAGACAACTTATGACACACAATAGAATGAGCTAGACAACTTACCACACACAATAGAATGAGCTAGACAACTTACCACACACAATAGAATGAGCTAGACAACTACCACACACAATAGAATGAGCTAGACAACTTATCACACACAATAGAATGAGCTAGACAACTTATGACACACAATAGAATGAGCTAGACAACTTATCACACACAATAGAATGAGCTAGACAACTTATGACACACAATAGAATGAGCTAGACAACTTACCACACACAATAGAATGAGCTAGACAACTTATCACACACAATAGAATGAGCTAGACAACTTATGACACACAATAGAATGAGCTAGACAACTTATCACACACAATAGAATGAGCTAGACAAAGTACCACATACAATAGAATGAGCTAGACAACTTATCACACACAATAGAATGAGCTAGACAACTTATCACACACAATAGAATGAGCTAGACAACTTATCACACACAATAGAATGAGCTAGACAACTTATGACACACAATAGAATGAGCTAGACAACTTATGACACACAATAGAATGAGCTAGACAACTTATCACACACATTAGAATGAGCTAGACAACTTATGACACACATAGAATGAGCTAGACAACTTATGACACCAATAGAATGAGCTAGACAACTTATGCACACACAATAGAATGAGCTAGACACTTATCACACACAATAGAATGAGCTAGACAACTTACCACACACAATAGAATGAGCTAGACAACTTATCACACACAATAGAATGAGCTAGACAACTTATGACACACAATAGAATGAGCTAGACAACTTATCACACACAATAGAATGAGCTAGACAACTTATGACACACATAGAAGAGCTAGACAACTTACCACACACAATAGAATGAGCTAGACAACTTATCACACACAATAGAATGAGCTAGACAACTTATGACACACAATAGAATGAGCTAGACAACTTATCACACACACTAGAATGAGCTAGACAAAGTACCACACACAATAGAATGAGCTAGACAACTTATGACACACAATAGAATGAGCTAGACAACTTATGACACACAATAGAATGAGCTAGACAACTTATGACACACAATAGAATGAGCTAGACACTTACCACACACAATAGAATGAGCTGTCTAAAGACAACACTTATCACACACAATAGAATGAGCTAGACAACTTATGACACACAATAGAATGAGCTAGACAACTTACCACACACAATAGAATGAGCTAGACACTTATCACACACAATAGAATGAGCTAGACAACTTATGACACACAATAGAATGAGCTAGACAACTTATCACACACACTAGAATGAGCTAGACAAAGTACCACACACAATAGAATGAGCTAGACAACTTACCACACACAATAGAATGAGCTAGACAACTTATGACACACAATAGAATGAGCTAGACAACTTACCACACACAATAGAATGAGCTAGACAACTTATCACACACAATAGAATGAGCTAGACAACTTATGACACACAATAGAATGAGCTAGACAACTTATCACACACAATAGAATGAGCTAGACAACTTATGACACACAATAGAATGAGCTAGACAACTTACACAACAATAGAATGAGCTAGACAACTTATCACACACAATAGAATGAGCTAGACAACTTATGACACACAATAGAATGAGCTAGACAACTTATCACACACAATAGAATGAGCTAGACAACTTATGACACACAATAGAATGAGCTAGACAACTTATCACACACAATAGAATGAGCTAGACAACTTATCACACACAATAGAATGAGCTAGACAACTTAGACACACAATAGAATGAGCTAGACAACTTATCACACACAATAGAATGAGCTAGACAACTTATGACACACAATAGAATGAGCTAGACAACTTACCACACACAATAGAATGAGCTAGACAACTTATCACACACAATAGAATGAGCTAGACAACTTATGACACACAATAGAATGAGCTAGACAACTTATCACACACACTAGAATGAGCTAGACAAAGTACCACACACAATAGAATGAGCTAGACAACTTATGACACACAATAGAATGAGCTAGACAACTTATGACACACAATAGAATGAGCTAGACAACTTATGACACACAATAGAATGAGCTAGACAACTTACCACACACAATAGAATGAGCTAGACAACTTATCACACACAATAGAATGAGCTAGACAACTTATGACACACAATAGAATGAGCTAGACAACTTACCACACACAATAGAATGAGCTAGACAACTTACCACACACAATAGAATGAGCTAGACAACTTACCACACACAATAGAATGAGCTAGACAACTTATCACACACAATAGAATGAGCTAGACAACTTATGACACACAATAGAATGAGCTAGACAACTTATCACACACACTAGAATGAGCTAGACAAAGTACCACACACAATAGAATGAGCTAGACAACTTATTACACACAATAGAATGAGCTAGACAACTTATCACACACAATAGAATGAGCTAGACAACTTATCACACACAATAGAATGAGCTAGACAACTTATCACACACAATAGAATGAGCTAGACAACTTACCACACACAATAGAATGAGCTAGACAACTTATCACACACAATAGAATGAGCTAGACAACTTATGACACACAATAGAATGAGCTAGACAACTTATCACATACAATAGAATGAGCTAGACAACTTATGACACACAATAGAATGAGTCTAGACAACTTACCACACACAAGAGAATGAGCTAGACAACTTATCACACACAATAGAATGAGCTAGACAACTTATCACACCCAATAGAATGAGCTAGACAACTTATCACCACAATAGAATGAGCTAGACAACTTATGACACACAATAGAATGATGCTAGACAACTTATCACACACACTAGAATGAGCTAGACAACTTATCACACACAATAGAATGAGCTAGACAACTTATGACACACATAGAATGAGCTAGACAACTTATGACACACAATAGAATGAGCTAGACAACTTATGACACACATAGAATGAGCTAGACAACTTATGACACACAATAGAATGAGCTAGACAACTTATCACACACACTAGAATGAGCTAGACAACTTATCACACACAATAGAATGAGCTAGACAACTTATGACACACAATAGAATGA
Organism: Cepaea nemoralis; assembly: GCA_014155875.1. Classification (NCBI taxonomy): domain Eukaryota; kingdom Metazoa; phylum Mollusca; class Gastropoda; order Stylommatophora; family Helicidae; genus Cepaea; species Cepaea nemoralis. The sequence goes on from JACEFZ010016092.1 coordinate 305,334, forward strand.
GCTAGACAACTTATCACACACACATAGAATGAGCTAGACAACTTATCACACACACAATAGAATGAGCTAGACAACTTAGCACACACAATAGAATGAGCTAGACAACTTATGGACACACAATAGAATGAGCTAGACAACTTATCACACACAATAGAATGAGCTAGACAACTTATGACACACAATAGAATGAGCTAGACAACTTACACCACACAATAGAATGAGCTAGACAACTTATCACACACAATAGAATGAGCTAGACAACTTATCACACACAATAGAATGAGCTAGACCAACTTATCACACACAATAGAATGAGCTAGACACCTTATGACACACACATAGAATGAGCTAGACAACTTATCACACACACTAGAATGAGCTAGACAACTTATCACACACAATAGAATGAGCTAGACAACTTATGACACACAATAGAATGAGCTAGACAACTTATGACACACAATAGAATGAGCTAGACAACTTATGACACACAATAGAATGAGCTAGACAACTTATGACACACAATAGAATGAGCTAGACAACTTATCACACACACTAGAATGAGCTAGACAACTTATCACACACAATAGAATGAGCTAGACAACTTATGACACACAATAGAATGAGCTAGACAACTTATCACACACACTAGAATGAGCTAGACAACTTATCACACACACAATAGAATGAGCTAGACAACTTATCACACACACAATAGAATGAGCTAGACAACTTATCACACACACAATAGAATGAGCTAGACAACTTATCACACACACAATAGAATGAGCTAGACAACTTATCACACACACAATAGAATGAGCTAGACAACTTATCACACACACATAGAATGAGCTAGACAACTTATCACACACAATAGAATGAGCTAGACAACTTATCACACACACTAGAATGAGCTAGACAACTTATCACACACACTAGAATGAGCTAGACAAAGTACCACATACAATAGAATGAGCTAGACAACTTATGACACACAATAGAATGAGCTAGACAACTTATCACACACAATAGAATGAGCTAGACAACTTATGACACACAATAGAATGAGCTAGACAACTTATGACACACAATGATAGTGACAACTTATGACACATAGATGAGCTAGACAACTTATGACACATTAGGTGAGGAATTATGGCACACGCAATTGATTTAGTAGTTAGGCAACTTATCACACACATTAAAATGAGCTAGACAACTTATCACACAGATTATAATGAGTTCCACAACTTATCACACAGATTATAATGAGTTACACAACTTATCACACAGATTACAATGCGTTATATAACTTATCACACAGATTACAATGAGTTACACAACTTATCACACAGATTATAATGAGTTCCACAACTTATCACACAGATTATAATGAGTTCCACAACTTATCACACAGATTATAATGAGTTACACAACTTATCACACAGATTACAATGCGTTATATAACTTATCACACAGATTATAATGAGTTCCACAACTTATCACACAGATTATAATGAGTTCCACAACTTATCACACAGATTATAATGAGTTACACAACTTATCACACAGATTACAATGCGTTATATAACTTATCACGCACATTATAATGAGTTATACAACTTATCACACACATTATAATGAGTTATACAACTTATCACACAGATTATAAGGAGTTACACAACTTATCACACAGATTATAATGAGTTCCACAACTTATCACACAGATTATAATGAGTTCCACAACTTATCACACAGATTATAATGAGTTACACAACTTATCACACAGATTACAATGCGTTATATAACTTATCACGCACATTATAATGAGTTATACAACTTATCACACACATTATAATGAGTTATACAACTTATCACACAAATTAGAAAGAGTTACACAATTTATCACACATATTATAATGAGTTATACAACTTATCACACACAGTATAATGAGTTATACAACTTATCACACACATTATAATGAGTTATGCAACTTATCACACAAATTAGAATGAGACAGACAACATTAGATATAGGTAGGTGAACATTTTGATTACGTTGTGAGAGAAGAAACATGTAAACATATTGTATTAAGCGGACATATTCATAGGGAAAGAGATAGATTAATACATCAAGAGAAGATTATATAGAGCCTTTCATCGTGGCATGGAAAAAGAAATAACACCAAACGTCTTTTTTTCGCATATCCTTTTACCGGACATTGCAGTCAACACCAGCATTTTTAAACTGAACGTAAAATTTGCCCAGGAATCACGAACAGCGAAAATGCTGGGGTTGACTTCTACGTCCTGTGAAGGACATGCAACTTAATTTTTGAGGAGCGGCTGGCTGAGTGGCTAGAACGCCGGACCTCTCGTTCGGGCGACCCGAGTTCGATCCCTCGGTAAGATGTGGGATTTTTTTCTGTCGGGGGCAAAAAGAAAATCCTAACCTGCACAGTTCACGGCGACTGCACTAGCCAGGCGGCCATAATTCCTCAGGCACAAAGACCCCTCTGCCATACACCGCAAGGTACAATATTGGCAGTAAACGACAGTTGATGTCTTGGCAAGATTACGCTCAGTAGTTTGCCATTGCTTTCTGAGCGACCGGCTCATATACCCCCGTAGGTAACAAACGTGACTCTATCCGCTACCGAATCTCGCGCAGCTGCGTTCCTCACGTGGATATATGGGATTATGGAGAAAGTCGTTAACACCTTTGCCAGGGATACCGCACCAAACGTATAGAAACAGAAAATAATGGTAGAAGGCAAAAGGATGGACTTCACTGCACGGGGTTTTATCCCATATGGCTCGGTCTCTTTCTGCAGTGCAGCCTGCTGAAATCGCCGCACAAAGCACGAAGTCCGTAGCACCAGCGACGACATCCAGGAGTCTCAGAGAAAATTGCACTCGTAAACCGAACGACGCAGTCCGGAATCGAACCAACAACCTTTGGAGCGTGAGGCTGCAGCGTGACCACTTCATCGCGGAGACTTCCACACGTAGATATATTCTGCCTGAGATTGTGACATATGAACAAGTCTGACTGGTCGAATCTCTTGGCAAGGCATAATGATTGTCATAATGATTTGCCCCATCCAGTTGTTATATTTCCTCTGTATTAGTTACACTAACTCCTTCCATTTAATTATGTTATCATGTTAAATCAATTACATACAGAAGTTAAACACATTAACCAGGAGTTTGAATACATAATGCAGAAGAATTAATTCATGGACATTTTTCAGACTATTATTCCTGCTGCAGTTTGCCAATTTTTAGAACATTTTACATTTTATATCTGAATATGGGCAAGAAGGAAAAGAAACGAAGAAGAATATGATGATGATGATGATGATGATGATGATGATGATGATGATGATGATGATGATGATGATGATGATGATGATGATGATGATGATGATGATGATGATGATGATGATGATGATGATGATGATGATGATGATGATGATGATGATGATGATGATGATTAAGAGAGAAAACGACGACAACGACAACGAAGAAGAAGAAGAAGAAGAAGAAGAAGAAGAAGAAGAAGAAGAAGAAGAAGAAGAAGAAGAAGAAGAAAGAAGAAGAAGAAGAAGAAGAAGAAGAAGAAGAAGAAGAAGAAGAAGAAGAAGAATGTGGAGGAGGAGGAGGAGCAAGAGGAGAAGGAGGAGAGCATAGTAATGCGCGAAAGCAGAATTAAACAAGAACTGAAGGAAAATATTAGTGAAGCAAAGGGAGGACGAAGGAGATGTTACTTGAAGAAAGTCAGTATAGAGTACAAAGAAATAAAGCAAACAGGCCAACTAGCAGCCAAACAAGAAACTAGATTACAAGAGGGACACGAAATAAAAATCTGAGATAGAAAGAAAGAAAGAAAAGACAGACATACAGACATACAGACTTACAGAAGACAGACATACAGACTTACAGATATACAGAAAGAAAGAAAGAAAAGACAGACATACGGACATACAGACTTACAGAAGACAGACATACAAACTTACAGATATACAGACAACATAAGAAAGAAAGAAAGAAAGAAAGAAAGAAAGAAAGAAAGAAAGAAAGAAAGAAAGAAAGAAAGAAAGAAAGAAAGAAAGAAAGAAAGACATCTGAATAAACTCAATATCCAGGACCGTAGCATCATTATCGTGAGCAAATGCCGGCGGAAGCAGAATGTGCTTGCAGCAAACGACATTGTAATGCCCCAGGAGGCACAAAAAAGAAGAAGAATCACAACGTGAACGAGCAAATTGGGACCTCGTCGAGGTGATGGAGTGAAACAAATCAGACAGCAATATTCTGTCCCCAAGAATTGTGCAATTTTGGCTGAGGTAAAAAGGGATGTTGGCTGGTGACAGGTAGTCTAGTCAAACAGACTGTTAACAGATTACCAAATTGGAATAAGATGTAGTGGTTCGTTGATACAGGGGATGTGGTCCGTGAGGGGTTAACATTGGTTACTGTGTCTGAAACTGAGCGATACAAGAATAAGAAGAGGTGGAGGAAGAAAAGAGGAAGAATGCGAATAGGAAGAAAAGAAGAGAAAGGGAAAGAGATAGAAGAAGAAGAAGAAGAAAAAAAAGAAGAAGAAGAAGAAGAAGAAGAAGAAGAAAGAAGAAGAAGAAGAAGAAGAAGAGAAGAAGAAGAAGAAGAAGAAGAAGAAGAAGAAGAAGAAGAAGAAGAAGAAGAAGAATAAAAAGAAGAAGAAGAAGAAGAAGTAGAAGAAGAAGAAGAAGAAGAAGAAGAAGTTGTAGAATTAATAATAGAAGTAGTATTAATAGTTGTATTAGCAGTAGTAGTAGTAGTAGTAGTAGTAGTAGTAGTAGTAGTAGTAGTAGTAGTAGTAGTTGTAGTAGTAGTAGTAGTAGTAGTAGTAGTAGTAGTAGTAGTAGTAGTAGTAGTAGTGGTGGTGGTGGTGGTGGTTGTAGCAGCAGCAGTAGTAGTAGTAGTAGTAGTAGTAGTAGTAGTAGTAGTAGTAGTAGTAGTAGTAGTAGTAGAAGTAGTAGCAGCAGTAGTAGTAGCAGCAGCAGCAGCAGCAGCAGCAGTAGTAGTAGTAGTAGTAGTAGTAGTAGTAGTAGTAGTAGTAGTAGTAGTAGTAGTAGAAGAAGAAGAAGAAGAAGAAGAAGAAGAAGAAGAAGAAGAAGAAGAAGAAGAAGAAGAAGAAGAAGAAGAAGAAGAAAATGGTGATGATGATGATTAAACATAAAGAAAGAACGAACGAAGGAACGTACGAACGGACTTTATTTTCAAAGGGCAACAAACTGGGCACGCAGGCCCGTCTTACAAGCGGCCCTTCAAATCACTCATCTTTTGTTCATCAATAGTGCATAATACATTCACATAGGAAAAAACATTGTCAAATGAATGTTGTAGACATAAACAATGCATAATTCATGTTATGAGACACAACCCCTACCCACCCTCACATCTCCCACACATCCACCCATCTCCCACCCACACATTCCACACCCACACACATCTCCCCCAACACACGTCCCCCACACATATCCCCTTTCAAACACACCAGGCACACATATATGCACACACCCAACCATCCCCACCCACACATCCACCACCCTAACACATCCCCCACCTACACACATCGCCCAACCCATACACACATCCTCCGCCCATCCCATAACCCACCAACACTCACCCATCCACATATCCTCCATCACCCACCCACACAACCCCAATCACCTAGCAAACACGCATCCCCCAACCACACATCCCCCACCCACACAATATCTCCCCGCCAACCCACAAATCTCGCACCTACTAATACAGAAATCCCCGCACCCACCCAAGGATCCCCCACTTACACAATCTTCCTTACACACATCCCCCACTCACACAATCTACCCCCCCCCCACCCACACATCCCGCACCACAAACACACATCACCCACCCATCCCCCAACTTACACACACTCACCCACCCACGCATCCTCCACCCACCCACCCACCCCAATCACATATCCATTAAAAGACAGACAGACAGACAGACAGACAGGACAGACAGACAGACAGACAGACAGACAGAAAAAAAGAAAGAAGAAAGAAAGAAAGAAAGAAAGAAAGAAAGAAGAAAGAAAGAAAGAAAGAAAGAAAGAAAAGAAAGAAAGAAAGAAAGAAGAAGAAGAAAGAAAGTAACAATGCAATTCGCAAAATCCCACAAACCGCCTTCGAAGCACAGCTGTGGGTGATTTAGGAGCAGAATGGCTTGCGTTGGCTTCCATACAATGGCATGAGTGCCTGTCGTTCAGAAAGTAATGACAAACTACTGCATGTAAACTTTGCCAGGATTCACAAACAGCGAAACAATGCTGGGATTTAACTTCTACGTCCTGTAAAGGATGTGGAACTAGACAAAGCACCCCAGGCCCTGTGGCCAGACACTCTGGTCTCAGCCAAAGGCCCGAGAAGCGACAACTCCCTTTGTTGCTGGAAGTTATTACTTTAACCCCATTTGTACCCAGACAGCTAAACCGATAAAAGCACCAATTATCGGCAAATGAATTCGTTAATAACATTAGAATATCAGGAGAGAGAAAAATATCAAAAGGAAATCTAATTTCGCAAGCAGCAAATTTGCTAAGTTTTGAAGTTCCAGGCGATTTAAAACCACTGAATATCTCTTATCTGTCCTAAACAAACTGTGTTTGAGTCTGGTATGGCGTCTGTTCTAACACGAACTTGTAACAGGACACAGCTGTTTTGCACAACCGGGCTTCTTTCTGCCCATCTAGTGCTTCGGCTGGCATTTTTATGTATTCATGTGAATACAAATCTTATTCAGTGTCCTTAGTTCAGGTTCTCCTTTCAGTATGTGTTTATTAATTAAACATTTACGTTTGTTTGCAAAACAAAAATGGTTGTTTCCTTAAGCTATGTGTAAATCTGTATGCCCATCCTTTAAATATTATAGAAGTCAAATACAAGAACGATTACTCTTCAATTATGAGAAGTGAGAGGAGGTGATTATTTATGGGAGATAACTTAGAATTGATTAAATCCCAGGCGTCAAATTATATGGAATCCTTCAGCGTAAATGACTGCCGTGTTGTGTCAAAATACTCGAATAAAGTGTATAAGCTGACAGGGATGGGGAATATTACTGCTAGCAGTAATGTGATGTCTTCCACCCTCTAATACCACTAATGGTGTTGAATACACTTTTAAGAGATTTTAAGCTTTCTTCTTCTTCTTCTTCTTCTTCTTCTTCTTCTTCTTCTTCTTCTTCTTCTGCTTGTGCATTTTATTCCCAAAGGCCGTCAAACAAATTATGCCAAGATTGTGCTTTCTCCTGTTGCGCCCTCCATATCCCCCAGTATTATTCATGTGTGTCTGTAATTCTCTTCTCAGCGTTCATCTGGGTCTACCGCTGTTAGGCTTACCATGTAGATTCCAGACACGAGAGTGTCTAGTTATTCTGTTCCCAGGTTTTCTTAGTGTTTTTCCTTATTGGTGCAAAGGTATTTTCTTCACCTCTTGGTCCACTCGGATTTGTTTAGTGTTCTCCATGAGCTCTACAATGCTGATTCTGTCAAACCAGTTTATTCCCATTATTCTACGTAGGCACCAATGAATGGATGTTTGTAATTTATTGTAATTCTTTCAATCATTTTTACATTTGGTTAAGTACTGTGCGTACAAGTTAGGAAATCATTGGTTAAATCAAATCAGTTGTTCTCAGCAGTAGGTAAGTGGAATCTGTTATTTCGCTTTCGTTAAATCAAACTAATTACTTCTGACTCCGGTTAGATCAAGTAGTAGTTTGACCCTTTGTTAAATCAGTTCAATTATTTAGCTGTCGATTTGTTTAAATCTATTGTCTAACAGTCTAACTTGTAGTTAAACCAAATTTACTATATCAAGTTTACTAAATCGAATCGGCTCTTCTCGCAATGAAGCGAACCCACTCCGAATTAAGAGGTACTTGTAGCTTACGTCCACTAACCAAGGATTCCCAGAACATTTACTTTACTTTCCAAACACTTTGCTTACTTCCCAGAACATTTCCTTTACCTCTCAGAACATATGCTTTACTTACTAGTACATTTCCATTACTTACGAGAACATTTCCCTTCCTTCCCAGAACACTTCCTTTACTTCAAAGAACACTTCCTTTACGTCACATAACATTTTCTTTACTTCACAGAACACTTCCTTTACTTCACAGAACATTTTCTTTACTTCACAGAACACTTCCTTTACTTCACAGAACATTTCCTTTACTTCAAAGAACACTTTCTTTTACTTTCCAGAACACTTCCTTTACTGTCCAGATCATTTCATTTTCTTCCCAGAACACTTTCTTTATTGTCATGAACGCTTCCTTTACTTCCCAGAACACTTCCTTTACTTCCCAGAACACTTCTTTTACTTCCAATAACATTTCCTTTGCTTCGCAGAACATTTCCTTTCTTTCCAGAACATTTCCTTTACTTCCCAGAACATTTCCTTTACTTCCCAGAACATTTCCTTTACTTCCCAGAACACTCCTTTTACTTCCCTGAACTCTTCAGTTACTTCTCAGAACACTCACTTTACTTCACATATCACTTCCCTTACTTTCCAGAACATTACCTTCACTTCCCAGATCATTTCCTTTACCCCCCCCCCCCCAGAACATTTCCTTTTCCTCCCGGAACATTTCATCTACCTCCCATAACATGTCCCAGTACCCATTTGTTTTTGGATCATTCTAGAAGCTCAGGTCATTTAGAAAACGCCGCCTACATTGGGATACGAACAGACGACCAACGGGCCCTCGAGTGTTAGCCTCGGTCCTGCAGTAGCTCCCTGTATTTAGTATGCTGTAGATTTAACACAATAAAGAGTTCACGTCGAGATAGTCGAAAGGACAAGAGCTCTCGATATTGAACTCGCTGGTGGCAGGGTAGGGGGTCCAATCCCTACACCAGTATCAAGTTAAACTTAAATATTGACTTCTCGTTCAGACAGCAATGGCAAATTACTGAACGTACACTTGGCTAGAAAAGCAACATGGAGTTGATTGCATGGTCCTGTAGAGGACACGCAACATTTTAAACCAGCTTCAATTGATTGATTGATTGATTGATTGATTGATTGATTGATTGATTGATCGATTGGTCTAGGAACCGACATCACAGCATTCGGGGCATTCCCATAGGCGCTCCGTCCCCATCCTCAGCAGCCAGCGAAGAGTTCCAACACCAATAATACCAGTAGCAATTTGATTATATGTCCGTCTCGCCTTTCCTCTGAGCGTCGAGCATCGGCTAGATCCCCTCGTCACTCCTCGCTGCCTCATTCTTGCCAGACCATGATGATCCATTTGCACCTCCGAGGCGTACACGTGCTCCCACAGGGCCGCAACCACGTCTGCCTTGTCATGCATCAATACTCCACCAAGTTTTGCAGAGCCATCCAATCTGTCCGCCTGTTCATTCCCCAGCACACCAGCATGCCCCGGAGAAACGATCCAGGCGATGCTTGCCACGCGTGACCTCCGAAGCGAAGCAAACCACTCTGCACGAAGCATGCCTGTCCTCACCTTCCTCATCATGCTTTCTGAGTCAGTTACATTCAGCTTCAATTAGAAGTACAGAACAATTCCCAGTCCCCATTTTAGCCTGGGTAAAGTTCCTGAGCCTGAGACTAACGCCTTTTCCCCAATCTCCTCCGTGAATCACGATCATTATTTTACTAGAATCTTGCGTTGGTTTTCATGCAATGGTATGAGTGTCGGTTGTTCTGAAAGCAATGACATATTACTGAACGTAAACTTGTCAAAAATAACTAACAGTCAAACCATGATGGGGCTGACTGCGGCGTCATGTAAAGGATATGCGATTAACTTTAACTAACTTGTACAGGTGATAAATAATTATGTTATACCAATCAAATTTCCATTGCTTTTAGCGAAATAACTTTCTATTTAAAGTAAGCGAAACTGCTATCATTTGCACATTAAAATAAAAGCGTTCTTTATTTGAGAATGCGTCGTATTTGTTTATTGTTCACTTTGCTGCAACAACAACTGCTGTTGTACGGCTGTTACCTTTCTTAACTCTTTCTCTTCCATGTCATTGTTATTTTTAAGTAACAGCCTTCGACTTACGCAGTTTTTACACAAACAACTCCCTAGAACTGAAAGAGCTAAATTAGCAAAACATGCATACTAAGGCAAAACATGCATACTAACAGCTTGGATATGCCGTATGAAACTGGTAAATTAGATGTAACATTTGACGGTTCTCAGTTTTAATAATCTCATCTTGTTTTTCTTGTACCATGCCGTGTCGAGGTGAAGCATACACAGCGGGAGGGTGCCCGTTAATGGGCTTAATATATCGTCATTCTCGTGGATTCTGTTATTCCCTCTGTCCATCATTTACATGACCGACCTCTTTTCTCAGTTTTAATGTGTTAATTATTTCTCTAGTGGTTAATATTTTATTTCGTTTTGTTGAAAACTCTTTTCCGCATATTGGAAGTATGGTGTTAACTTCATATTTCTTTAGAGCAAGCAGCTCTCGAATGGTGATATGGGCAATATGATATATGCTGCTAACTCCATATTTGTATAGAACAAGCAGTCCTCGACGGCTGACATGGGCAATATGAGGCCGGCAGAGTTAACTTCCCAAGACTTTACCTGGTACTATTTTAGGCTGGATCGATCTGTGAGCCAGGGTCAATTTTAAACAAGCCTCGCCTCACTGCGGATTTGAATACACGACCTACAGATAAGCGTTTAGCCACTGGACTGCCGCAGCCCCTTAGAATGAGTTAATAATAATAATTTGTCCCGAAGCAGTTTTGTGATATGTCTCTGTGATGTGATAACGCCATCACATGTTGTAGGCCTGAGAGCAAGGCAGAATAGGTGGTCAGTGCTTCCTTCACTTTGACAAGCGACGAGCCGCGTCCAACTGTAATTGTTGCATTACTAGTGCAGTTCGATATCAGCTTTACCAGCGCGCCAACCAATGAGTTAATCATCATAATGAAGTGCCATGCCATATGGCGTAGGTGTTCATGACTCTCCACAGATCTCAGACATTGGTTTTCTGGGTCAACTCGGCTGATGATATCCCTCCATGCTACTGTCTCAATCCATCCAGCATAATTTCTCTCGGTCTGCCTCTGCCTCTCTTCCCCTCGATCTTTCCAGTTGTCATGATGTTCTCCAATGCCTCTTCTCATCACATGAACGAAGAAAGCTGTTTGTCTCTCTCTTATTATAATGTATAAACTGAGTTAATAGCTAGCAATAAATCAAAGGAAATATTCTTCAACGGCAGAAGATACTAATGTTCCTCGAAGGATGCCAGACAGCCGAGAACAGTCGAGCTTTTCATTGTAAAAATAGAATATAGGACTTGGCTTTTTTTAGACAATCGGGAGCTGGATATGAAGTAGATATAACATTCAAAGTTGTTGATTGAAAGTTCAAAATTGTGTTGTTGTTGCATTTTTTGTTGATTTGTGTTGTGTTATTGCTGTTTTTTTTTTTGTTATTGTTTTTGCTATTGTTGTTGTTTATAATTTTATGGCGTTTTAACTTACGTCCTTCATCTTCATACTTCGCATCTATATCTACGTAAATGTATACATATAAATGTCTATTAATTTGTTCTGAGTTCAGGTAGAACAATACATTATAAGATCTTTCCACAATGAAGGTTGGCTGCACTGAATCTCCAACACTCTGTCTCTCACCATGGTTGCACACTCTGACACACTTCTGACTGTCTCAATGTTATTTTCCCACTTGCATGGCTGACTACCGCTTGATCGACCGCTTTAAACTTTGTCATTCATATAATACACTTGAAAATTCTCAATTGTAATGTGTGATTTATTTCTGTAGCTGTTAATATATTTCTTTTCATGTTTTGAACACACACCTAATTAATCCTCTTTTATTAGTGATTTCTATTTCACTTTTGCCATCATCTGTACATGTTTAAAGTAAGAGATTCTAAGGGCTTGTTCTAGTATTTTCCCGTTCACTGTGATGGTCTTTCATGGTCTTTCCTTTCCATTGAAATTTATTGCTGTCATTGTTATGAGTTATAAGCTAATAACCGATATCACTGCACTCAGAACATTCCTACGGGCGCTTCGTTCCCTCGTTCAGCGTCCAGGGAAGAGTTATACTACTAATCGTTCCAACTGCTATCTGATTGAAAGTTCTCCTGGTCGTCCCTCTCAATTTTAAGATTCGTCCAGAACCCCTGCCGCCACCCCCCCCCCCCCCCTTTCCGCCTCCCAATATCATTCTCTCCACATACTGGGTTTCAGTCTGTTTCACCGCTTTCTCCGCCTGGTCCCACAGGCGCTCGACCACCTCTCACTTGTCCATGGTGCTTTCATTGTTTGAATATTAATACCTAATCCACATGCTGCATGACTGTACCATGGTATCTTGTAACTCCTGCTCACTTTCTGCCACTACTAATGCCTCATCAGCATAACTGTTTATTATTCTTCTATTGATGTTCAGTCCTGGCAATTTTCTTGCTCTAAAATGCATTTTCTGCATCAATATAAAAGACTTGGGAACAACACGCATCGTTGGCGTACTCATTTTCTTATAACAATGTGTCTCATCTCATCTTATCATGTTCCTCTTGTACCTTGCGGTGTCGAGGTGAAGCATAAACAGAGGGAGAGTGCCCGCTTATGGGCTTCATGTATCGATATTGCTATGGACTCTGTTATTCCCTGCGTCCATCGTTTACGTGGTCGGCCTCTTCCTCTGTTTCCATCTGGTCTGTACATCATTGCTTGTTGTGGTATACTGTTACTTGGTAACCTACTTGCATGGCCAAACCATTTTACTTGCTGCCTTCTAATAAAACCTAGTGCAGCTATAACCTTCACTTTAGTCCTGATTTCTTTATTTCTGATCTTATCTCTTCTTGATACATTGAGTATTCTTCTCAGGAATCTCATTTCTGTTGTTGTGATTTTTCTTTTCTCTTTTTCTGTCATTGCCAAAGTGTGATAAGTAATATTTTCATATGTACTTGTTGCTACACGTTCCCACTATATGTTACTAATTCGTCCCGTGTGTTTTCCACCTAATCCTATATCCTGCAGGCATGTAATTAGCTGTTCATGTTGTACTTTGTCAAAAGCTCTCCTGGTTCTATAAACATAATAAATACGTTTCTGTTCTCCTATATACGTTTCAGTCAACATCCTTGAGCCGATTATGGCTTCTCTGGTGTCGTTGTTTTTACGGAAACCAAATTGGTCTCCAGATAATTATTTATCTTGTTTTTCATTGTTCGTATGGTCTTGAGGTGTACATCAGTTATATGGTTCATTAAGCTAATAGTTCTGTTCGGTTTACAATTTACAGCTTCCGTTTCCTCGAGCTGTGTAGATAATGAACTCTTAACGTATAGAAAAGTGGTACTTAGAGTTTGTATATTGTAGCTTTCACGGGATATGTAGGGGAGAGTTTGCAGTTTCTTGAGGCTTAATTGTCTACAGTTCACAATACAAAGATAGCTTTTGGGGCTTATTTTCCTTAGCGTTCTTTTCGCGAGCAACCTTGTTGAGATTTTTACTTTAGTGTTCATATCGTATTGATTACAGACAATGAGTAGATGTGGTTGTTGCACATAGTGAACAACTGGAGTTAGAATTGAATTGTAAAAAGACACAGGTTATGGCCGACACTAGGAAGAAAGAAATACCACAATGTAATACACAAGTAAATGGGAATACTTTTCAACAAATGAATCGGTACAGTTATCTCGGAACAGTCATAACATCTGATGGGAGATGCCTCGAAGAGATTAGAACAAGAATCGCCACGGCGAAAGTAGCCTTTAGCAAAATGAAAATCATCAATCAATCAATCATGTGCCATGCCGGAAAGATGGGGGCGGTCATGACTCGCCATTTCACTCGATCACCAGCGGCGTGGATCAGCTCAGTGTTCCTGTCTCGTCCATGCCATGTGGCCAAGCCATCCAGGTATTTTCCTCTCGGTCTTCCTCTTGGTCTGTTCCCTTCGATCTTGCCAGTTGTCACTAAGTTCTCCAATCCATTTCTTCTTATAACATGTCCAAAAAATTTTGACTGTCTACTGTCTAATTTCTCTAATCAATTTACGATTTTCATTTGTCTCCTGTAGTACTTGGTCATTGGTTTTTCTGTCTGTCCATGGTATTCTTTGCATTTTTCTCAGAAACCACATTTCTGCAGCCATCAGATGTTTTTCAGCTTGACTGCACATTGTCCAAGTTTCACATCCATTCAAACGAACAGGCTCTATGTATCCCCTCAACACTATTTTTCTCGTTTCAATTGACATCTTTTTATTGGTCAGAATGTTTTTCATCTTGCTAAAGGCTACTTTCGCCATGGCGATTCTTGTTCTAATCTCTTCAAGGCATCTACCATCAGATGTTATGACTGTTCCGAGATAATTGTACCGATTCACTTGTTAAAGAATATTTCCATTTACTTGTATATTACATTGTGGTACTTCGTTCTTCCTAGTGACGACCATAACCTGTGTCTTCTTACAATTTAATTCCAACCCCAGCTGCTCACTGTGTACAACAAGTGCGTCTACTAATTGTTGTAGATTTTGTGCATTGTCTGCAATCAATACTGTATCATCCGCATATCAAATGTTATTGACGTTTCGTCCTCCAATGCTGATTCCATTTATATCTTCTACATTCCTGAAAATATTTTCACTGTATAGGGAAAAAAGATCTGGAGACATTACACATCCCTGCCTAACACGTCTCTTAATAGGTTGATTTTGTCCCACTTCATTATCAATCCTTAGGGCAGCTTGTTGTTTCCAATATATGTTTTTATAAGTCTAATGTCTTTCCCATCAATTTGTAGAAAAAACAACATGCTGACCAATAAAAAGTTGTCAATTGAAACGAGAAAAAGAATGTTGTGTAGCTACATAGGGCCTGTACTTTTGTGATCGTAAATTGATTAGAGAAATTAAACGTAGACAGTCAAAGGTTTTTGGACATGTTATGAGAAGAAATGAACAGGAGAACTTTTTGACAACTGGCAAAGGGGAGACAAAGAAGTAAATACCTGGATGGCTTGGCCACATGACATGGTCGAGACAGGAACACTGATCTGATCCACGACTCTGGTGATCGAGTGAAATGGCGAGTCATGACCGCCCACGCTTTCCGGCATGGCACATGATGGATGGATGGAATGCAAAATATGGTTTGGGGCTTACAATGGATAGCGATCAATAATTAATGGCAGGATGTGAGGCTTATGTTTCAGGCGTTATGACGGAAGGACAATTTTTGTGATTGATATTTCCTAGTGTTCATAACTGAAAGGACAGTTTTTGAGGCTGTTATTTCCTAGTGTTCATAACGCAAAGTCAGTTTTGATGCTAATATTTCCTAGTGTCCATAAGGAAAGGACAGTTTTGGGGCTTATATTTCCTAGTGTTCATAATTCAAAGGACAGTTTTTGGGTCTGGTATTTCTCAGTGTTCATAATATATGCAAACCACAGTGTTTGGGACTGATATTTCCCAGCGTTCATAACGCAGAGGCCAGTTGTTGCGACTGGTATTTCTTATCGTTCATAATGCAAACGAAAGTTTTTGGGCGTGATATTATATAGTGTTCATAATGCGGAGGATAGTTGTGGGGCTATTACGTTGATGATGCAAATATGTAATTTGGGAATTAACTGTAATGCAGTAAACACGGGTAAGCGGGAAAGTTCAGTTTGCCACAGTGGGTGTGATGGGTATATTGCCTGTGGCTCTGTGAGTGCATTCAAGCCGTCAGGTGAAAAGTGTAGCATTTGTTATAAGACCATCCCTGTTAGTTATGCAGAACTACATGCAAGACTTCTCTTGCATTCCCGTAGTGTACTGTAGATATGGATATCAACACAAAGAGGCATGTACCTGCCGCAATTAAATTCGAACCATCAACTCGGTATGATGGGGAATTGTGAAACTGCTCGTCTCACTACCCCCTTATACACAGCGCCAGTTTTACTTTACATAACATACTCGTATTTTACTTTACATAACATATTAATATTTTACTTTACATAACATACTCGTATTTTACTTTATATAACATATTAATATTTTACTTTACATAACATACTCGTAGTTTACTTTACATTACATACTCCTATTTTACTTTACTTAACATACTCATATTTTACTTTACATAACATACTCCTATTTTACTTTATATAACAAACTAATATTTTACTTTACATAACATACTCCTATTATACTTTATATGCTTGCTTGCTTGTGTTCGTTGGCTTGAGCTCCAACGCGAAGTCCTGTATATCGGATGAAGGCATCCTGTTGTCCAACATCAGTGTGATGTCATACAGGATTTGAGGTTTGCGTGAGTATCCGTTGTCCCATGTCTGGCTTATTGGTGTGCAGACTGGTGGTACCTCGCCATACAGGCAGACACTCTCCGACTTCGGAGGAACTTTATATTACATACTCCTATTTTACTTTATATTACATACTCCTATTTTACTTTATATTACATACTCCTATTTTACTTTATATTACATACTCCCTATTTTACTTTATATTACATACTCCTATTTTACTTTATATTACATACTCCTATTTTACTTTATATTACATACTCCTATTTTACTTTATATTACATACTCCTATTTTACTTTATATTACATACTCCTATTTTACTTTATATTACATACTCCTATTTACTTTATATTACATACTCCTATTTTACTTTATATTACATACTCCTATTTTACTTTATATTACATACTCCTATTTTACTTTATATTACATACTCCTATTTTACTTTACATTACATACTCGTATTTTACTTTATATTACATACTCCTATTTTACTTTATATTACATACTCCGATTTTACTTTATATTACATACTCCTATTTTACTTTATATTACATACTCGTATTTTACTTTATATTACATACTCCTATTTTACTTTATATTACATACTCCTATTTTACTTTACATTACATACTCCTATTTTACTTTATATTACATACTCGTATTTTACTTTATATTACATACTCGTATTTTACTTTATATTACATACTCCTATTTTACTTTATATTACATACTCCTATTTTACTTTATATTACATACTCCTATTTTACTTTATATTACATACTCCTATTTTACTTTATATTACATACTCCTATTTTACTTTATATTACATACTCCTATTTTACTTTATATTACATACTCCTATTTTACTTTATATTACATACTCCTATTTTACTTTATATTACATACTCCTATTTTACTTTATATTACATACTCGTATTTTACTTTATATTACATACTCCTATTTTACTTTATATTACATACTCCTATTTTACTTTACATTACATACTCCTATTTTACTTTATATTACATACTCGTATTTTACTTTATATTACATACTCCTATTTTACTTTATATTACATACTCCTATTTTACTTTATATTACATACTCCTATTTTACTTTATATTACATACTCCTATTTTTACTTTATATTACATACTCCTATTTTACTTTATATTACATACTCCTATTTTACTTTATATTACATACTCCTATTTTACTTTACATTACATACTCGTATTTTACTTTACATTACATACTCCTATTTTACTTTATATTACATACTCCTATTTTACTTTATATTACATACTCCTATTTTACTTTATATTACATACTCCTATTTTACTTATATTACATACTCCTATTTTACTTATATTACATACTCCTATTTTACTTTATATTACATACTCCTATTTTACTTTATATTACATACTCCTATTTTACTTTATATTACATACCTCCTATTTTACTTTACATTACATACTCGTATTTTACTTTACATTACATACTCCTATTTTACTTTATATTACATACTCCTATTTTACTTTATATTACATACTCGTATTTTACTTTATATTACATACTCCTATTTTACTTTACATTACATACTCGTATTTTACTTTATATTACATACTCCTATTTTACTTTATATTACATACTCCTATTTTACTTTATATTACATACTCCTATTTACTTTATATTACATACTCGTATTTTACTTTATATTACATACTCCTATTTACTTTATATTACATACTCCTATTTTACTTACATTACATACTCCTATTTTACTTTATATTACATACTCGTATTTTACTTTATATTACATACTCGTATTTTACTTTATATTACATACTCCTATTTACTTTATATTACATACTCCTATTTTACTTTATATTACATACTCCTATTTTACTTTATATTACATACTCCTATTTTACTTTATATTACATACTCCCTATTTTACTTTATATTACATACTCCTATTTTACTTTATATTACATACTCCTATTTTACTTTATATTACATACTCCTATTTTACTTTATATTACATACTCCTATTTTACTTTATATTACATACTCGTATTTTACTTCTATTACATACTCCTATTTTACTTATATTACATACTCCTATTTTACTTTACATTACATACTCCTATTTTTACTTTATATTACATACTCGTATTTTACTTTATATTACATACTCCTATTTTACTTTATATTACATACTCCTATTTTACTTTATATTACATACTCCTATTTTACTTTATATTACATACTCCTATTTTACTTTATATTACATACTCCTATTTACTTTATATTACATACTCCTATTTACTTTATATTACATACTCCTATTTTACTTTACATTACATACTCGTATTTTACTTTACATTACATACTCCTATTTTACTTTATATTACATACTCCTATTTTACTTTATATTACATACTCGTATTTTACTTTATATTACATACTCCTATTTTACTTTAATTACATACTCCTATTTTACTTTATAATTACATACTCGTATTTTACTTTATATTACATACTCCTATTTTACTTTATATTACATACTCCTATTTTACTTTATATTACATACTCCTATTTTACTTTACATTACATACTCCTATTTTACTTTATATTACATACTCCTATTTTACTTTATATTACATACTCCCTATTTTACTTTATATTACATACTCCTATTTTACTTTATATTACATACTCCTATTTTACTTTATATTACATACTCCTATTTTACTTTATATTACATACTCCTATTTTACTTTATATTACATACTCCTATTTTACTTTATATTACATACTCCTATTTTACTTTATATTACATACTCCTATTTTACTTTATATTACATACTCGTATTTTACTTTATATTACATACTCCTATTTTACTTTATATTACATACTCCTATTTTACTTTATATTACATACTCCTATTTTACTTTATATTACATACTCCTATTTTACTTTATATTACATACTCCTATTTTACTTTATATTACATACTCCTATTTTACTTATATTACATACTCGTATTTTACTTTATATTACATACTCCTATTTTACTTTATATTACATACTCCTATTTTACTTATATTACATACTCCTATTTTACTTTATATTACATACTCCTATTTTACTTTATATTACATACTCCTATTTACTTTATATTACATACTCCTATTTTACTTTATATTACATACTCCTATTTTACTTTATATTACATACTCCTATTTTACTTTATATACATACTCCTATTTTACTTTATATTACATACTCCTATTTTACTTTATATTACATACTCCTATTTTACTTTATATTACATACTCGTATTTTACTTTATATTACATACTCCTATTTTACTTTATATTACATACTCCTATTTTACTTTATATTACATACTCCTATTTTACTTTATATTACATACTCCTATTTTACTTTATATTACATACTCCTATTTTACTTTATATTACATACTCCTATTTTACTTTATATTACATACTCCTATTTTACTTTACATTACATACTCGTATTTTACTTTACATAACATACTCATATTTTACTTTACATAACAAAACCGTATTTTACTTTACATAACACACTGGTCATATTTTACTTTACTTAACACACTGGTCATATTTTACTTTACATAACAAACTCATCATATTTTACTTTACGTAACATACTCGTCATATTTTACTTTACGTAACATACTCGTATTTTACTCTACATAACATACTCGTATTTCTAAAAGGGCAGGCAATTGAAAGAGACGATAACCTGAAATATCCAGCAGTGACATTTGGTTGTAGCCTATCACACACTATCATCTAGAGCAGAGTATTACAAAATGCAAACGTTGCATTGAAGAATCTGAAGAAGATTGAAGATTCGGTGAAGATCCTGGTGGCTACGGACAAGGAAAACAGACTAAATATTGTATAGTTCCACCAGTTAGTCCGCTCAGTAATTGAATATGGTATGTATTGATTTATTTGGTTGTTTCGGGATTTAAGGTTTGAAGATTAAGCACAACCAACTACTGGCAACGCTGATCGTATTCCGATACGAACCTAAGGTCTTGCCTACTTCAGATTGGAAGCACTAGACTCGAGGTTCACTCTCGTTTGAGCTTGTCAGTAGTGCATATCCCTGACTGGACCCGGGATCAAACCCGGATCACTGGCATGTACGGGTGTGTAACCACTAGACCACGCGGCTCTCGCTAGACGCGACCATATTATCACATTAGAATATCACAACGTCACCCAGTGTAGGCTATAGCTCAATATGGTATGCATGTTTAACACCGTTCACTTCACCATAGCTTCCTCATACCAGAGGACTAGGCATTTTCTGGATTTACAAAAGAATAATGAGAACACAACGGACTGATAAAAGACAATGAAGATACCTTGAAAGAGGTTAACTCACAAGAAGAACTGGTTACTCTCTTCAGAAGAAAGAGTTCACTTTCTGTGGGCGTGTCATGAGAAGGAGATACAGGGAGTATGTCATGACAACGGGAATGTTGGATGGGAGGAAGAGAGAGGGAGACCGAAAGAGAAGATATATAATTGAATGGGGGAACATCTGTACCAGAAATCATAGGCAGTATATGAGACGGGAAGCAAGGGGCAGACTTGATGACCAACGCCAAATGGCTTGGACTATAAAAAGTATATAAGACATCTCCATCAGTAAGATGAGATGGAATCTAGGGCTTACATCGGCGAAGCCTAAGCTGGCATGGCATTGTTACAGGCAAAGGCGTATATGTGAGCCACAGATGATGAAATACGCCCACTACATTGTAACATGAAGAATCTCTTAGAAAACTGAATAACAGAAGCCACAAACAATATCGTGCACGATTTATTGCCTGACATATTTCGCTGCATCTCGTCGGGTGTATACTGCAGACTTACATATCATATGAAGTCAAATAATGAGTAATACTTTAGTTGAAACGATTACAACACAATTACAGCGTTTCATATAGGGCAGGGGTGGGCAAACTAAGGCCCGCGGGCCGCATGCGGCCCGCCAACTGATTTTATGCGGCCCGCGAGGGCATTTAGGAATAAAGATTTTAAATTCCTTTTTAAGTTATTTTGTTGAATTTTAAAGAATTTCATGTACCGTTATGATTGTTTTAACATTTTTGATAAAATTTCTTTCTAATTATCTATTTTTGTAAACAGTCCTTGACCTTCGTAATGTAATGCTTCTTCTTCTTCTTTCGTTCGCCTTAAATATGTCTATAACTGCAATGTTGCCTCTTGTATGAATTTAACTGTCCTTTTTAGTTCACTCAGCCGTCCATAGAGTTTATCTTCCACTGTCGTCTCTCTAGGCCAGAAGGTTTGCCTAGACATGTTGTAATGTGGGCAGTCTTTGAGTATGTGCTCTGCTGTCTGCGACGATAATCCACATGTGCACATGGCTGATTCACCAATCTTGAATCTTGTATACATGTGGTTGCGTAATCTATTGTGTCCTGTTCTGAGGCGCAGAATAATGACTTGTTCTGGTCTGTCCATAACGTGGTAGTCGTCTTGAGCAGGTTTTGGTGGCCTTCTGACTGATTTGATCATTCTTTTCTTTTAATGGTATGTAATGGGTACATCAGGCTGTTCTTCTTTTGCTCCTTCCTTAGCTAATCGATCAGTTCTGTCGTTTCCGGGTACTCCACAGTGGGATGGTATCTACTATATGGTGACCTTATGCTGGCTGCTAAGTTCAGAAAGTAGTGTCCTTAGTACTGGCAATTTCCAAGACATCATTTCGTTTTCGTTGAGGTGAGTTTCTTGCAAGCAACATACGCTTACCTTTTCTTGGTCCAAGATGTTTTCTAGTTCTATTGTTTTGTTGCTGAATCCCTCCGCATTCCAGTGCATTAGTTTTAGTCTTTGTTTGGTATGGCCAGACGCTCTATTCTCAGGTCCCCTGGCTCCACAGGACATCTGAGAAGGACCTCCAGTAGCTGTGGTTGGACCCTTTCGAGGCATATGGCCCGGCACTGCACCTGCCTGGGGGTCCAAAGCAGGGCGAGCACCGTAACATTTAGCAGTAGTCGACATATTTCATTACGCGTGATTGGTGGCATCCTGATTTCTGTGGTGCGCCTCCTGGCTGGTTGCCTCCGTATTCAGCACCTTTCCTTTGCTAGAGCAGACTGTGGTCTTACTCGAGTTTAGGTGTGTAGGCACGCACACACATTTCTGCGCATGCATGTACGTGCATACACATCTAGAGCGTTCTGGATATTTCTCGGCGCCAGTGACTCGCCCACCCCCTTCTCCTTAGTTAAATCAATTCCGCCACGAGAAGGCCAGGAGTTGGACTTTTGCTGCATAGGTGATGAATGCACGAGCCATTAGGGTATTTATGCAAGGTTGGGCGCTCACCCCAACCCGGCCCCTGGCTACATACAGCAACATTTGGAACCATGTAATGCTAAAATGCGAATTTATCGATTTTTATATAGAGAAATATTTATCGACATGTAAAAATTTAATAAGGATGATTTTATGAAAAACAGATATTTCTCCGGTGAATAAAATGATTTATTTTGCAAGAAAATATTAAATTTAAAAGTCTTTTGCTGTTATAAATTATTTCCACATTTACAATGTTCAAATTAATTTATTTGTTGTAGTAGTCTTGATATATTTCTGAAATTTATTCTGAGTTTACTACTTGTTTTCCGAATATTTTATTTTCACACACAGCCGGAAGTAGGTTTTGTTTCATTTCCGTTTTAAAGTTTTGTACAATTCTAACTGTTCGAATTTTATTAAAACAATGAGTGTCAATAACAAACGTAAGATTGAAGATGAATGCCGTGTTTTTAATGATGAATGGACAACTAAGTACTGTTTTATAAAAGTTGGTAGCAAATCAGTTTGCTTGTTGTGTCGTGAGTCAGTGGCTGTCTTCAAGGAGTACAATTTAAAAAGACATTATCAAACAAAACATTCCGATTTCGGATACAATTTAACAACCGAAGGGAGGGAAAGGAAATGCCTTGAGTTGGTGAAAAATTTGGAGAAACAGCAAACTGTTTTCACTAAACAGTCTTCAATTCAAGATGCTGCAACTGAAGCTAGTCTTGTGCTGTCACACAGAATTGTAAAACAGAACAAGCCATTTTCTGATGGCGAGTTCATCAAGGAATGTTTGCTAGATGCAGCAAACATTATGTGTCCAGAACAAAAACACAGATTTGACAACATTACTTTATCAAGGAGAACTGTGGTCAGACGTGTTGACAAGATAAGTGACAATTTGATGCATAAACTTCAAGATGCAAGTAAACAATTTTTGTGGTACTCTCTTGCATTGGATGAGAGTACCGATGTACATGATACTGCCCAATTATTGATATTTATACGTGGAATAAACACTTCTTTCAAACTCACTGAAGAGTTACTGAGTGTTGAGTCACTCAAAGACACAACCACAGGCCATGATATATTCAATGCTGTTACTAACTGTATTGAAAGAACTGGGTTGGTTTGGAACAAGATGGCAAGTGTTACAACTGACGGAGCTCGTGCTTTGACTGGAAAAAATGTAGGTCTGGTAAAGTTGATAAGTGATAAGATTAAAGCAGAATATCCAGACCACACATTATTACCACTTCACTGTGTGATTCATCAAGAAAGTCTGTGTAAAACTGTTTTGAATATCAAGCATGTTATTGACCCAGTTGTCAGTGTCATCAACCTCATCAGATCAAGAGGACTTAATCACAGACAGTTCAAGGCATTACTTGACGATTTGGAAACTGAACATTCCGATGTCCTGTACCACACCAGTGTTCGATGGCTGAGTCTCGGCAAGGTGTTGAGGCGAGTGTGGGAACTCAGAGAAGAAATAGTGATGTTCCTAGAGATGAAGGGCATTGAATGTGACTTTAATACTAACATTGTCAATAAAGAGTGGAAGTTAGACTTTATGTTTGCCATTGAAATTATGGAAAAGTTAAATGAACTGAATGTCAAACTTCAGGGCAATGGTGTGTTTGCACATGAATTATATGTACATGTAAAATCATTTCAGGCAAAACTCTCACTGTTCTCCAGACAAGCAAGTGAAAAAAGATTTTGTCACTTCCCTTTGCTGAAACAAGAAACCATTTCTGGTGAAATGACTGAAAAGTACAAAGCCCAATTAGATGCATTGATTGAAGAATTTGGATGGAGATTCCAAGATTTCAAGAACTTAGAGCCACAGTTCAATATTCTCAGTTCCCCTTTTAGTGCAGAAGCTGATACAGCCACAGAGGACATACAGTTGGAGCTGCTTGACTTACAAGCAGATCATGACCTGAAAGAGAAATTCAAGACAGATGGTTTGCTGGATTTCTATGGATCTTTATCACAAGAATCATTTCCCAACTTGAAAAACTTTGCAGCTAAACTTTTATCATTGTTTGGATCAACATACATTTGCGAACAAGCATTCTCTTGCTTGAAGATCAACAAATCTAAGAATAGGTCTTTATTGTCGGACTGCAACTTGCATGCTGTCATGCGAATTTCAACAAGTAAACTTGCTCCAGATTTCAAGAATATTGTCAAAAAGTGCAAGCAGTTACATACATCTCATTAGAAATCAACAATTATAGTGACAGTGTAGTCGGTTTGTGTCTAAATTAAAGTCATTGATAGATAATAAAGAATATTTGTTATAATAACAAGTTGTAAAATCTTGTTAACAAATTAGTAAAAGTTTTTGTCCACATTGTCAAATATAATGTATAAGTGTATAAGTAAAATAAAATTGCAATAATTAGTTATTTATACTGCTTAATAACCTACAAATAATTAATCGTTACTTATTGTGATAGGTTGCTGTAAACAAATGCTGGTCATTATATATATATATATATATATATATATATATATATATATATATATATATATATATATATATATATATATATATATATATATATATATATATATATATATATATGTAAAACAGAGTGTATGTTTGTGTGTGGGGATTTTTGTATTGGATGCGTTCGATAACGGTACATCCGATTGAGATGAAATTTTCTACACGTCTTCCTTTCATTCATTGGCAACCGACTATAATAATTTCTTAATGTAAAATCTTCGACTTATTTAATAACATTTACTTTTCCATATTCATTATATAATGTCTATATAGCAGGGGGACTTCACTCTAGAAAAGTTATTTCAAGGGGCATAACTTTTAATAACATTTCTATTTACTTTATAGTCATATTGTTGGACTTACTTGCACTATTGTTAAAATCTTTGTATATAGTTATTTTTAGGCATATGAGTTATAATAAATAATGATATAATCTTTAAGGCATTTTCAAAGCTTTCATAAAAATAATGCATAATGCATAACATTGTAACCCATCTTTTTCTACAGTTTTCATTGAATGGTGTGTGGAAGGACATTCTTTTAAGTTACTGTGCGCCAGGAGCTGGGCGAAACCACGCCGGGTCAGATAGATAGATAGATAGTCGGGAACGGGTGAGCTTATATGACTACGTATATGAATTAAATTAGATGCTCCCCACCAGGGACTGGGTGAAGCCGGGCCGGGACAGACAGACAGACAGATAGACAGACAAACAGATAGTCGGGAACGGGAGAGCTTATATGACTACGTATATGAATTAAATTAGATGCTCCCCACCAGGAACTGGGTGAAGCCGGGCCGGGTCAGCCAGACAGACAGACAAACAAGCAGACAGACAGACTGATAGATAGATAGATCCCCTCCAGGGCCTGGGCGAAGCCGGGCCGGGTCAGCTAGTATATATATATATATATATATATATATATATATATATATATATATATATATATATATATATATATATTATATATATTTATATATATTTATATATATTTATTATTTATATATATATATATATATATATATATATATATATATATATATATATATATATATATATATATATATATATATGCGGCCCGCCAATAGCTTTACATTTGTCAATGCGGCCCTCCGCACAAAAAGTATGCCCACCCCTGATATAGGGTATTTGACGAGCAATAAACGATTGCTCAAATATAGTAAGGCGTTCGCAATTAGGCGGTTCCAATCGGTTAACTATAAACATAAAGAGTTCGTGTTGAATTTGAAATTACTGTGCTAATATTAGATGTTCCACATTCTAAGAATACCTGTGACTATGTGTTTTCAGCTTAAGCATAATTCATTTATTCACTTCATATCATATATAACTCTGAGATTTGCCTAGCAGCGGTGAAATATATGCCAGGCAAGATATAATGCAACGTATTGTTTGTGGGGTCTGTGTTTGAATTCACTAGGGGAATGCATTGTTTTGAAAGCTGAATAAAGAGAGTAAGTAAAACAATCAATTAAACGTGTGAACGCGTGATCAAATGCGTCAGCAACGTATATGAAACATCTGTCAAACCGAGCCAGGGCTTATATTCGCTGTTCGCGCTTTCGTGCTTAATACTCTTTAATCATGAATGAGCATACGTGTAGTGTAAGGAATTCATCTTTTGTTCGCAATATTTGTTGTTGTTTTTTCTTCTTACCTTATCCTCCCAGTCTAGCATTAGCCCACGTCCTCATCACGCTTATCCGTGCATTCTGTTGCTATCTCTCTACACCTCCTTGCACGTCATAATATCAATCTGTTTCTAAGGCTCTTCTATGTGTGTTTTCGTGTCTCCCTCTATTTCGTGTGCACATTAAGTTCTCGGGAAAAGATTTGTACCTGTAGTTGTGCTGTTGACATGTTTTCTCAATGTAATGTTCTGCTCCGAGTCTTTTCCTCACCTCTTGATTTGATGGAATCTATATAGATCTCTCCGTGAGCTCCGCATTAGCCATTCTGTCATCCCACTTTAGTTCTTCTATACTCAACAATATCACTCTATTTCTTCTATACTCTGTCATACCACTTTAGTGCTTCAATACTCTGTCATACCACTTTAGTGCTTCAATACTCTGTCATACCTGTTTAGTTCTTCTATACTCTGTCATACCACTTTAGTTATTTTATACTCTGTCATGCCACGTTAGTTATTTTATACTCTGTCATACCATTTTATGGACACCGTTAGGGAAAAGAAAACGGGGAAGACCAAGAGAGACCTTGCGTAGAACCATCACCAGGAAGGGCTCATTCAACGGCCAAACAAACATCCAAGATCTACCCTATGCGCCGCTTTGGGCTCGAGAGGAAAGACTAACTAACTCTGCCATATCACTCTAGTTCTTATATACTCTGCCATACCATTTTAGTTCTTCTATACCATGTCATATCACTTTAGTTCTTCTATACTCTGTCATCCCATTTTAGTTCTTCTATACTCTGCCATACCACTTTAGTTCTTCTATAATATGCCATACCACTTTAGTTCTTCTATAATATGCCATATCACTTTAGTTCTTCTATATTCTGCCATATCCCTATAGTTCTTCTATACTCTGCCATACCACTTTAGTTCTTCTATACTCTGCCACACCTTTTTAGTTCTTCTACACTCTGCCATACCACTCTAGTTCTTCTACACTCTGCCATATCACTCTAGTTCTTCTATACTCTGCCATCCCATTTTAGTTCTTCTATACTATGTCATATCACTTTAGTTCTTCTATACTTTCTATAGAATTAAATATTCTAAGTTCGGTACTAGGTTTAATGCCGTCTGCGTGGAGAATGGGTTACAGACGCAGTTCGTAATCCCGTATACCCGCGTTTCAAACACAGCTGCGGATAATTTGGCAGCAGTACGCCATGCGTTGGTATTTTACAAAATAGTATGGGTGCCGCTCGTTCAGAAAGCAATGGCGCAAACTACTGAAGGTAAACTTGCCAAGAGATCACAACAGCAAATATGCTGGTGTTTACTGCGATGTCCTGTAAAGGATATGCAACTAACATTTTTTTAAAGCTTTGTTTAATATCATTTCGCTTCTACAAATTTTCTAGTTCGATACGCTTACATTTTGCATCCTAAGATGAATTTCTCTGCTCCTCCAACTGTGTCAATATTGCAACCTGAATAGGTGTACTATCCACATCGCTATCTAAGGTTTCACCAAAGTAGATGGGTTTATCTCAACTCATCTCATCGTATTCCTCGTGTACGAGGGCGAGTCAATACGTAAGTTACACAGTTCTGCGGGATGGCAGGTAAATATAGTTGGTGTTTTCTACAGATGTCATTTGGTGACAACAACATCGAACTTTATATTTCTGTTCGTCAGGTGGCGCTTGGTGTCTCATGCGCATGCGCAGGCATAAACAAAATTGCGACTGTACTTACGGAGTATACAACCAAAGAGCATCGTGGTGTTGTGCTTATTTTGTGGGGAAAAGGACTGCCTGCAAAGGACGTTCATAAGGAAATGCTTCCTGTTTATGCTGACAAATGTTTGTCCCATAAAGCGGTGCATAGCTGGGTAGAAAAATTTTCTCAGGGACGCTCTAAAATTGTTGATGAAATCCAATCTGGTCGTCCTGTTGCGATTGCAGAAACATCCGTGCAGCGGGTGGAGGAGATGATTAGAGGTTACAGGCGAGCAACGATAGGCTCTGTTGCACCTTACAGCCCCTACTTAGCCCCTAGCGATTTCCACCTTTTTTTGTCTACTGAAAACCCTCTTTGGCGGGAGACATTTCGCACTAGACGCCGAAGTTGAATATGAAGTGAAAACATGGTTTAGAAAAGAGAGCACACAGTTGTATGCAGCCGGTTTGGAAGGACTTGACAAAACGATGGGATAAGTGCATCAATGTTGGTGGAAATTATGGTGAGAAATAAAGGGACTAGGTATGCATAAAAATAAACAGGTTTCAAGTTGTTATCATATTTAGTTATTTTTCTACAGCCATTTGTGGCATACTTCTTGACTTCCCCTCGAACATTGCAGTGTCGAGGTGAAGCATAAACAGCCGGAGAGTGTCCGTGTATGTGCTTCATGTATCGAGATTCTCATGAACTGCTACTGACTCTGTCTATCGTTTACATGATCGGAATCTTCTTCTGGTTCCATTTCTTATTTATATTTTCGGATCTAGTTGTTGTGTCTTACATTCAAGTGTGTTTAATGTATATACCCACGGATACAGTCACAGATATTGTCTGGTCTAACTCTAAACCTGAGTTCTGATTTTTGCCTTTGGGACAGACACGTTTCACACTAATCCGAAAAGATATTGATATAAGTTTTGCATGACATTGTCTTTGATACCATAAGTGTTGGGACTCTTCGCTGGCTGTTGAAGATACGAACGAAGCACCCATGGAAATGTCCCGAGTGCTGTGATGTCGGTTTTTGACTCAACTCAATTAACTGTCTTTTACTCAACTCAACTAAATGTCTTTGACTCAACTCAACTAACAGTCTTTGACTCAACTTAACTAAATATCATTGACTCAACTCAACTAACTGTCTTTGACTCAACTCAACTAACTGTCTTTGACTCAACTCAACCAACTGTCTTTGACTCAACTCAACCAACTGTCTTTGACTCAACTAAACTAACTGTCTTTGATTCAACTCAGCTAACTGTCTTTGACTCAACTCAACCAACTGTCTTTGACTCAAATCAAGTAACTTTCTTAGCAAATACATTAGTAATCAACCAATCTTAATATTAATTTAAATGCTCATGTTATATGTCCCGAAGCACAGACCATAACAAATGTGTGCAGTGCAGAAATTGCTTCTCTCGCGGTCTCAAGTCAGCATTTGCTTCATTGAAAATGATACTTTTGAAGAACTACAACCCAAGGCAGAGCTATTTTCATATCTCTGACATTATGTGATCTTTACTGCTCACTCTGCTCCGTTTGATTTAGAGAATGGGAAGTCTATTTATGGGTTTATGTCACGTCAAAGTATCAATTCCATAACTAAGAGTGCATAAGCCAATGTATTGTAAAATTATAATGAATATAGGATCTGTAAATAGTTTAGAGTCATAACAACACGACTGTCATGGTAATGAAGTTATTTTAAATTTCACAGCGTTTTTGCAATAAGGATAAATGTACTGTTATTCTTTTAATGTTATAAAGGAGAATGGATTAAATTGTGTGAAAATGTATCATACGATAAAAGTGTATACAGTTTTGACACGTTTAATAGGCCGGTGTTGTGGCTTAGGTGCAGTGATCGTGTTTCACAATCCACCAACATAATCAGTCGAGGGTTTGAAATCTGATGCGTTCGGTATGGAAGCAGGCCGCTTTGCGCTGAATTCGATGGTATGAGGCGTCGTCGTTCAGAAAACAATGACAAACGTGTGAATGTAAATATTGAATTTTAAATTAGAAACAGCCAATAAGTGCCTGGATCGATTTTTTTGTTTTTGTTTTTTTGCATATCCCTTTTACATGACATTGCAGTCAACACCAGCATTTGTCAGCTGCTGTTGATGTCTTGGCAAGTTTTACGGTCAGTAGTTTGCCATTACTTTCTGAACGACCGGCTCACATACCTCCGTAAGCAACCAACGCGACGTGATCCGCTGCGGAATCTCGAGCAGCTGTGTTTCGTACGAGAGTATACGGGATTACGAACAACGTCCTTAACCTCCTACGCCAGGAGACCGGTGGTTGATGTTATGCCCTGTAAATGACATGCAAGTAACTTGTACTGGATTTCATATTACTGAGATTTGATTAGTTCTGGGTTGTTATTGGTTACTAGATTTCGTGTTACTGAGATTTGATTGGTTCTGTGTTGTTATTGGTTACTAAATTTCATGTTACTTAAATTTGATTGGTTCTGGGTTTGTTATTGATTACTAGATTTCATGTTACTAAGATGAGGTTCGTTCTGGGTTGTTATTGGTTAACATCAGCCACATCAGGCTACTCGTAACACAGCCATACGTCCTCTGCCAACCACAACTTCAAGCAATAGATGGCTACCCTTGTCTAACTATGCAATTGACATATTATATCTTGAAATTAAAGAGTCAATTTTGTCTCCATGTACAACTTATGGTTTCATTCATTCATTCATTCATTCATTCATTCATTCATTCATTCATTCAGTAGCATGTCCTTTGCAGAACCTCGCTCCCATAACAACCTTCCGGAAAATCTCTCGATCATAAGCAAGATGTCCCGCGTCTGATAAACCCATCTGGAGATCATCCGCCACATCCTGCTCCCATCTTCTCTTTGGCCTTCCTCTTCCTCTCTTCCCAGGCATATACCCCTCCATTATTGTTCTCTCCTAACTTTCGTGACGTTTCAAGTGACCAAAATATTTAAATTTTCTTTGTTTTATCGTTTTTAATAGCCAACCTTCTTCAATATTCAGCTCTTGAAGTATTGATGCATTTGTTCTTTTCTTTACCCAAGATATTCTTAGAACTCGTCTATAACATATATATTCAAAGGCACTTATGCGCTGCTCAGCTTGTTTAGTAAGTAACTTATGGTTAGGTTATTTTAATTAATACATAAAGTTACGTTATTAACGTTAATACTTGCGGTATTTTATTATATCTTGGGTGGGGGGGGGGGGGGGGGGGGAATAGACCATACCAGGAGTTATTTTATTATATCTTAGACTATAAGAGCAAAGGAAAATCGCTACTTTGCTATATTTTTTTTTTTGTTGTAAAAAGAGAGTCCGTTTCAAGTTTGATCTTCAACTGTTGGTTATATTGTTTAACATAATAAACAAGTTTGTGTTATTAAATTTTATAATTTCTTTATTCCATTAAATGGTGGAATAAGTGAGTCCAGACAAAAACTTACTTTATTATATCCTGGAGTATAGCAGTACAGACCAATCGCTAGTTAACTATGCTTTGAAATAAAGACTTCCGGTAACCAACATGTAGGATAGGCGGATGAGCTGTTAACGCCCCTGGAGTGTTTACACTTTAGTTTAGTTTAGTCGTTTAGTCGATGGATCAACATCACGGCACACGAGTGTAACTCATAAGTGCTCCGTTCTCCTCCTAACCCAAACTTGAGTCTGGAGAAACTTAGCTCCATAGCGAACTCCATAGCACCGGCGGGGATCCTGAAATACTTTGGGTAGATTTTTAACTCGAAGCCGTTAGGCTACTCTTTTTCTATTTCCAACTACCAAGGGATTACTTACGTGCGCAACAATGCACACGGGCGTCCGATCTCACTGCCCAGAGACCAGGGGAAATGTTATTACTAGAAATCCGCCTGGAAAAATAAATCCCGGTTCTCACCGGGGCTTGAATCCGGGACCTCCAGCACTCGAGGCGGAAACTATATCTCGAGACCACGCACCCTCCCCCCCCCCCATCCCCTACCCCAGGAGTGTTTATGCTTGTGGCTACGGTTTGCTTACGCATTTTCCTCATGTTGACTAGAAGTGTGTGGTTACTTCGTCCTGCCACTGAGTTGAGTGCGTGGAGCTATAAATTTCGTGTGGAATGCTGTAAAGTGGCGGAACCCGAAATCCTTGGTCACAGCAACCAATTCAAGGTCACCTATAACAAGACGGACAGCACTCTCTCCAATATTATAACTGGTTGGATCAATAAGGAGACCAACACTGATATAAGAAGAATCCCGCAGTCCACCAAGCCGTTCCATTTCCAGATTAATCGTTAGCCGTTTGCGATCGCATAGGGTAGTAAAATATTGGCCTTCAATACTCCCGCGTTCTCCAATATAAAAAAAGAATAACACATTTTTTTTTGGTAACAGAATCTCAATTTTAATTTCATGTAATGTGATCTCTAGAATCTGAACAACAATCGCTATTGCCATCCTATTAAAAATTAAATATCTGTGGACAAAAATGGATAATTTACTTATACACAGTCTGGCCTTCTAGTAAAATAAAGAACACACGAACTCTTAAGAAATAATCAACTCCCGCACCAAAAAAAAATCCTAATCCAACGAACCCATTTTAAAACGTTTTATACCTTTACGGTTGATATCTTATCTGATCCGTTCTGTCCTTTAAATCCCTACTCTCCTGATGGTATCATTTCTTTCCTTGTAGCTCGTCCTTCGTCTCTAGATGGAATCCTCCGACTGTTTTGTTGTCAACTCCACACATCTTCTCCCCCGAATGTTGTCAATCCATAGTGACTATACATAAAATCTCTACGTACAAACAATCAGTTATCAATTATCAGTTGGGGTATCTTCATTGCACTCAGGACTGGCGCATAGGTGCTCAGATCCTCCCCTCAGCATATGCATCAGCGTCCGGTGGCTAATAGTGCCAGTTCTGTGTTGGTTAACGAGGCACCTCGTTTTCCCGATGTACCTCTCGTATATGGCAGTGCCAGTTCTCACTCCCAAGTCTTTCATCCTGGACAGCGATGTGGATTCACTGACATCAAAGTCCTCTGTTCTCGACATATCTTTAAGGATGTTAATAACATCGGCACGATCCATGGGCTGGCCATCTGCAGGGGGTGCGGAGCCAGCCAGTTTATCAGCTCGTTCATTTCCCTCGACTCCCGCATGTTCCAGGACGAAGATGAAGGTGACTTTACGGACAACAGACTTCCGCAGCGACTCAGTCCACTGTCTACGTACAGATCCAGCTTCGAGCTTCCTAAACATGCTCATTGAATCACTTAGTACACACACGTTGGTATAATGCTGTGATTCCAGCCATATGAAAGCCTGTGTAACTGCCATCACTTCCATAGTCATGTTGCTCGTGGTCATGGAGTGGGCACCACTGGATTCTTGAACGGTTCAGCCCGCTGTACGGGCTGTAAATGCCCACGCACTTCTTTGCTGCTTTACAACAGATTCATCTGTATAGATGAGCACTTCGGGGCTATCTGAGTGTTCATAGATGAGCGCGTTGACCTCTGCATTGACAGCGGCAGGGTTATGCTCTCTGCACCGCCTGTCGAGTGTGATAATGCAGGAGAAAGTGCACTTAAAAACTGGAGGCACCGGCACCCATTTCTTGCCGGGGTTGATACTACTAAGCCTGCAGAACTGTCTGACGACATCTTCCGTCGGACCCATCCATGATTTGCCCCTCTTCAGCCTGTCACCCTTTTCTCTGAATATAGCTTCATGCAGAGAGTGCCGCTCATCTGCACTTAATTTTAATGTATGCACGAGCTCTCCAGATCTTGATCTTGTGGTTCATTGTCGGGAAGTCAAGGAGGTATCTCATTGCTACATAGCTGGTGTCTCTCGTGCAACCCAATATGATGCGCATGGCTTCGTTTTGTACCTTTTCAAGTCTTCCCATCTGTGTAGGGCTGACAGTGAGAATGGCCAGGGCATACTCGATGGGTTAAAGCACCAGTCCTTGGAACAGAAGTATTAGCAGTCTTTATGTAAAACCAATATCGCTGTTTAGTGTATCTTCGTACAACAAGGGAGATTTTCCTAAGGGTGTTTTCTGTCCAAACGGGGATTTTCCTAAGGGTGTTTACTGTCCGAACGTAAATCTATCTCCCCTTCCTCAACCTATCGCGAGGACAGTGCGCTATGTATAGGTCGCCTCTCCGTAACGGACTATTCTATTACCGTGCTTTTACACCTCTCCACGGTTGTTTGTAACATGAACTGCATGTTCAGAAACATGGCGGTCGGCCAGTCTCTGAACTAACTGGGTTGCTTTATGCAGTAATGTGTGGCTGCTGGTTTTCTAGTGACTGCCGCTTTCATCGACAATGAACTGTATTTTTCGTGGCAGACTTTTTTTTTAGCATTCTGGCAGCGGCATTTTGCATAGTGTACCTGTGCGGGCTATTGGTTTGTCGCGACTCCTGTTTGTTCCACTTTTCACATGGGGCAGTGAGGAGCATTTTCTGTGATATTCACTGGCACAGGAACGGAGCATAATGGGGCGAACCTTTGCCGTGAAGTTGGAACCGCGACTAACTAACTGGCTAACTAACTAATTTGGAAATAAAAGTCGGTTTTAATCTTGATTTACAGCTGATGGTTATATTTTTGTAATTAATAAATAATGTTACGTCATTAACGTTAATAATCAGGATAATTTATTATATCTTTGAATAACAGAGTCCAGACCAATCGTTAATCTCTTATCCCAAGACATATTAAAGTAACGATTGGTATGGGCTTTTTTAGTCCAAGATATAATAAGTGTCCTAATTGTCAACATTAATAACATAATTTGACTGTGTATATCTGGAAGAATTATGCTGCATACTGAAAGATGTGGGCTTCCTATTACACGTAATACAGATCTTTAAAATGGTCAACGGTGAACAAAAGGCAACAATGGGTATGTGATGATACATCGGATTATTTTAAGACAGATACAGGGAGTCAGACAGGGAATGCATTTCATTCACATATACGTTTAAAAAATGCATTGATGCATGTGAGAAACAGTACCGGCAAGAATTAATATGATCCTTTTGTAATCGAAGAAAAAGAAATACCCTAACTTAGATGTGTTGAGGATACAATATTAATGGCAATAACATAAATGGAAATTGAACAAATAACCACGTCAGAATACTAACAAAATGAAAAATAAAATGTATATCTCATTTGCAACAACAGCAACAATAAAAGTATAATGGCAAAGGATGGAAAACAATATATCAACATATATGTTAATCAGCGGAGACTTTCGATTCAAAGGAGCGACAGCGACCAGTCTATCAGTCTGTTCATTTTTGCACACACCTAAATGCAATTCATTTCTATACACACCTAAATGCCCTGGATAAATACATTTCTGTACAAACCCAAATGCCCTGGATAAATTCATTTCTGTCCATACCTACATTTTTGTTTTGTTCGCATATCCTTTACAGGGCATCGCTGTCAACAACAGCATCTTTCAGCTGATTGTTGATTTCTTGGCAAGATTAAGCTCAGTAGTTTGCCATTGCTTTCTGAGCGATCGGCTCACATACCTCATAAGTTACCGACGCGGAGAGAACCACTACCGATTCTCGCAAACGGCACGTTACTCACGAGAGTATACGGGATTACGGAGAAAGTCGTGTAACTCCTAGACCAGGGAGCCCGGCCATACCTACATGCCCTGGATAAATTCACGTCTATAAACACCCAAATGCAATGGATAAATTCATTTTTGTACACACCCTAAAAACCCTGAATAATTTATTTCTGTACTCAGCTAAATGCCCTGGATAAATGCATTTCTGTACACAGCTAAATGCCCTGGATGCATTCAGTTCTGTACACACCCAAATGCCCTGGATAAAAATCGTTGATTTGCTCTTGACACCCGTTTTATCGAGGGATGCAAGCTACTCCAGGCGGAACATACTATAACTGTCTTTTTTTCTATTTTACGTAACATGCTTTGCGAGACCGTCACAAACACAACATGTCGCTCTTTGGTACTCACCACTCATCGGAATGGAATGCGGTTGTTACATCCTCCACCCATATTCTCATTCTAGAAGTCATGATATCATACATCAGACTCTCTTTTTTTTGTACACTATCATTTAACGTTTTGTTAAAGACCCTACCCACTGCATGTACTTCGTATGACAAATCCATCCGTGTGTTTTCTGAAAAAGCTTAGGCATCACTTGTCATCCATCAGATGTTGCACGGAGGTCTTTGTCTCACCCGTTTTGCATCCCGATACTCTCAGTTCAAAGTGGATACCACTCTTTCTTAATCCTCCTTGCTGGAAGGCACAATGACCATTCCTTTCCCCACAATAACTTACCAATTTCACATACATGACAAATCGTATCTTCATCATGTGCCATCCAATAACTGCAATCTCTTCAACTTGTGTTCCCTGATGCCACCAACTGTCTAATAACGGTGTTCTTTTTCCCAGCTGCGAAATTAAAGTACATTTTACTTAGAGCACCTTATGCCTATCATTTATTGACACCAGAACAGTACATGTTGCATGCCAACAATGGGCTTTGTCACTCTTTACGGTTCAAAATATTCTCTATAGCCTCTTTGAGTTCCCGCTTCTCCAGCTGGCTGTACTTTATTATGAGCAATCCCAGACCATAATCAATCACGAAAATAATTAATTGTTATTCGAGAATATCAACAAATCTCCTCTCCATGTTTGCGCCTGAGTTCATTCCTGACTTTTGACCCGATATCTCCAATTCTGTCAAATTTTATTTAGAGATATATAAATGTGTTCTCTCTATTGATCTCACTGTCATTTAATGCGATATCCGGGACCTCATTCTAAACAACTAAAAACCATTTTCTGCATGTCTTTCACAGGACGTCGCAATTAAACTATGAACCCATTGGCTGTTTGGGCTTTTCTAAGCAATTTTACTTCCAGCAGTTTGCAATTGCTTTCTGAAAGGTCAATGATCTTTTTTTTTTTTTTTTTTTTGGTTGCATATCCCTTGCAGGACGTTGCAGTCAACATGAGCATTTTTCAGCTGCTGTTGATGTATTAGGCAAGATTACGCTCAGTAGTTTGCAATTGATTTCTGAGCGGCCGGCTCACATACTCCGTAAGTAACCAACACGGTGAGAACCGCAACCGATTCGCGCGCAGGTTACGTTACTCACGAGAATATACGGGATTACGGAGAAAGACGTTAACTTCTAGGCCAGGGAGACAGGTCAATGATCTTTACATTGTTAAAATGAGCACAAAGGCTGCCGGGATGGTACTAATCACATCTGAATAACGAAGACACAAACATTAGATTGCACGATTTATTGCCTGGCATATTTCGGTGCATCTCGTCAGGTACATACTGCAGAAATCACACAACTTACGTGAATTAACAAGATAAATCCTTCAAGTTGAAATATACACATATTCGCACAGTAATGTCGATTGTCTACCACGGTAATTTTAAGCTGACTAACATGTCTTTCTGTTTGCACAATTCTGGCTTGCGTTGATAGATCATAATTGCTTCTGCAAATTTTAACAAGCGAGTATTTTGTGTGTTAAACAACACGCGAAATGCAGTGTCTCTGTCCACCACATGGCCACTTTCGACAATGTGCCTCCCGATTGAAGACGCCGGGAGCTTCCGGTGTGTCGGCCCCACGAGGCTAGCATCTCCTGTGTGTTGTATCTTGTTGACCCATTGAGGTATGTGTTCTGACACCCGTTTGTTAAGCTGTCTCTCTGTTCTACCAATGTAAACGGCCTGGCATCTACATGTGAATTGGTAAATACAATTGTTTGTGGCGTACAGAGGAACAGGCTCTTTGACTGCTGGTGTAGGAATCGGTACGGTTTTATATCTAATGACTGGAGTTGCAGCACAGAATGTTCGGCCTACTGCTGTAGTAAGCCGGTCTTGTAGACGTTGCATTACGTCATCCCCTCGAAAGGTTAGCTGGATGAATACCTTGAGTTTAGGGACTGTAGTTACGTCTGCTTTGGGTTTGGGCTGTTGGCAGTGGCGCTTTATAAATCCTGTGGAGTACCCATTCAGGTTTAAGACATTCTTCAGAGTTTCAAATTCCTCTGTCAGTGTTGTTTTGAACTAATCACATCACCCAACGAGTACCGATTGGTCTATAAAAATATGGGTATAACACAATATGCTCAACAGGCATTGAGGAGTGTAAAAGTGTTCTTTTTGTATACCCATTAAATGTCTGTGTTGATCTCTGTATACTTCTTCGTAATGTGAATATTGCATTGTTTGTACCTTTCACTTCAATCATACATTTCTTCACTCCATCCACCCTTATTCTTCTTCTTGTTATTTTTATTATAATTCTAAGCAGATGTCTGATATAGTTAATGAAGGTTGTTCGAAACTCTTCCCATTCACTTGTCCCTTGTCTTTTCTTCTTTCACTTTTTAACCCCCAATTGGGAATAGACCTTCAGCCAACTCCCTCCAAGTCCTCCTATCCTTAACTATCCTATGTAGTTAAATACATGGCCTTCCCATATAACCAACTTCTATTTCTACTTTAAAAGAATAGTCAAAATCACAACTTGTATCTTAACATAGCAAAAACAAAGATAATGCATACAGATAAAACTACTATGGAGAAAGAAACATATGTTAATGAGGAATAATTTGAGGTGGTGGACAATTTTGAATATATTGGGTCATTAATTATCAACAATAGTGACACAAGGAAGGAAATTAAAAGACGAAAATCTATTGCTCTTTAGAAACTAAAACAACTGAATAAATTGTCAAGTGGGACAGATAGAATAACACAAATTAGATTTTTAAGAGCCTGCATATTTCACATTGCAACATACGCCTGTGAGACCTGGAGACTTACTAAACAAGCTGAACGGCGCATAAATATCTTTGAATATAAATGTTATATACGGGATCTAAGAATATCTTGGATACCGAAAGAACAAATTAATCCATAAGTCAAGAACTGAATATTTAAGAAGGTTGGCTACTAAAGACGATAAAACAATGAACATTGAAATATTTTGGTCACTTGAAACGACAGGAAAGATTGAAGAGAACATTCATGGAGGGGTATATGCATTGGAAGAGAGGAAGGGGAAGGCCAAAGAGAAGATGCTTGCAGGATGTGGCGGACGATCTCCAGATGGGTTTATCAGACGCGGGACATCTTGCTTATGACCCAGAGGTTTTCCGCACTGTTGTTATTTAGAGTGAAGTTCTGCAAGGGACATGCTACTGAATGAATGAATTTCTACGTCAGTTCTCCATTTAATTTTGCGTCTTCCTCTATCTATTTTTTCTGTGTGGATTCCAGACAGAGTCTGATCTTGTGAGTAAAGTTATAAGTCAAAGACGAGAAGTCAACATTTTAGTCCAACTGATCGGTGTAGATATTGAAGCACCTACCGCGGCATCAACTGTTGTAAATATCATTCATTAGTTTAATTCAAATTTGTATTTCAAATTCAGATTATACTAAATCATTTGATAAAGTAAAACATGATGAACTGATTAAAATGTTGGAAGGTATGAGCATTGATGGAAAAGATTTAAGAATAATAAAGAATGTTTACTGGAACCAAGTAGCAGCAATTAAAATGGGAAATAAAGAGGGTAGTTACTAACAGATAAAGCTAGGAGTACGACAAGGGTGTGTCTTGTCACCAGATCTTTTCTCCCTGTATAGCGAAGTAATAATGAGAGAAATCAAAGAGATGCCAGGAATACTAGTTGGAGGTTATAATATAAATAATATACACTATGCAGATGACACAGTATTGGTGGCGGATAATTCAACAGACCTACAACAATTATTAGACGTTGTAGTAACAGAGAGTGCAAGGAAAGGACTCTCCTTGAATATCAAGAAAACAGTAACAATGGTAATATCAAAGAAAATGGTGACACCAAAATGTGACATAGAAATAGAAGGGAAAATCCTTAACCAAGTTGATAATTTTAGATACCTAGGGGCATTTATAACATCAGATGGAAGATGTACAACAGAGATTAGGAGCAGAATAGGGCAGGCAAAAGCCGCATTTCAGAAAATGAAGAGTATCTTATGCAATAAGTCACTATCACTGAATGTAAGAAAGAGAGTGCTGAAATGCTAAGTAGAACCAGTTCTGCTGTATGGCAGTGAATCTTGGAATGTAAATGAACAAATTAAGAAGAAATTAGTAAGCAACAGAGATGTGGTTCCTGAGACGAATGTTGCGAATTCCTTGGACTGCCAGAGTAACTAACGACGACTGCCTGAAACAGGCTAATGAAACTAGAACATTATATACAACAAAAAGACAGAGACAAACAGCTTTCTTCGGTCGTGTGATGAGAAGAGAGGCATTGGAGAACATCGTAACAACTGGAAAGATCGAGGGGAAGAGAGGCAGAGGTAGACCTAGAGAAGTGATGCTGGATGGATTGAGACGGTGGCATGGAGGAATGTCAGCAGCAGAGTTGATCCAGAAAACCAAAGACCGAGATCTATGGAGAGCCATGAACGCCTACGCCAGCCGGCACGGCACTTAATGATGATGATGATTTCAAATTCAGCCAGCACTTCTATTGCTTCTATCGTGATTTAATTTGACACGGATATTGTTCTTCATATGTTTGATAGTGGCATTCCCATCTTCTTTTAGAAGTAAGTGTGAACACAGGAACTACAATTTAATAGAGCAATAAACATATATTGGCTAAAATAACACGTTAATCTGACACATACATACAAAATACAAAAAAAAAATTATTGTGCTATTTTTATAACTCGTCTGCATAACATAACAAACAACACAAAAATAATACAAATGGAAAGTGGAAACCTGTTGATTTTGCACGAAAACCATCCGTGAGTGAACGTTACGATTAGAGACATTTCTTCAGCAAACAAAAACAAGCAAAAATAACCCGACACTAATACACTCGAAAAATGTCTGATATAATTCTGCTACGTCGAATGTAAAAAAAACAAATTCTAATCTGTGCGATCGTAAACGGTCTGCTTGTTTTCCCGGATTTACCACACCTCTTTGCATGTACTTTACAATTTTCTGTTTGTTTTTCTTTATCTGTTTGTTAATGTTGTGAAGCTTTTTACTCTAGTGCAGAGGTTCACATTAGTTCCTTCGTCCTTTTTATCTTCTACTTCTTCTCCTCCTCGTCCTCCTCCTCCTCCTCCTCCTCCTCCTCCTCCTTCTTCTTCTTCTTCTTCTTCTTCTTCTTCTTCTTCTTCTTCTTCTTCTTCTTCTTTTAAATTTGCCCCTCCAAATACCTCCTACACCAACCCGTCTTCCTTCCTTCTTCTGATGTTTCTTCTTCGCCTTCATTTTAATCTCGTCCTTTCCTCCTCCTCCTCCATCTCTCCTTCTTCTTCTTCTTTATCATCATTGTTATAGCGTGCGTGGAATTGATAATAGAAAATGCCTATTGCTATAGGGGATTGAACTCACGACCAGTGGACTAGTCAATCAAGACACTAACTATGTATTTAAGAGTGAAAATAACATGTGTATTAAAATGTGATGTAACTGAATGGTTATTAGGTGTGCCTCTAGCTCGTACAGTTCTCGTTTGTTTCAGAGTTAGGACTGTGAAAGTTTTATCAAATGGAAATATAATTATAGTATTTATAGTATGCTGACCCATCCGTGAGTCTGGAATCCTTCTGCAGTTGCAAATAGAACAGATTCAGCTAAATTTCAGTGTCCGTGTCTGTAGCAGGTCCTTGCAGTACGTCGTGTCATCAAGCCTTGTCGGAAAGACACTTGATTTTTTGCCAGTTCCTCTGCCTCGTGATTTCTACCCAATTTGTCTCTATAACGT
This sequence comes from Cepaea nemoralis, assembly GCA_014155875.1. Taxonomy (NCBI): domain Eukaryota; kingdom Metazoa; phylum Mollusca; class Gastropoda; order Stylommatophora; family Helicidae; genus Cepaea; species Cepaea nemoralis. The sequence continues at coordinate 347,958 of JACEFZ010016092.1, forward strand.
ATAGCGTCGTACTGGCCGATTCCTGCTTCTGTTTCCCCCATCAGTCATGTCTTCCATTACTGTTCTTTCTAAACCATTATAATATAGTTAAATTATTTCAGTTTACGAGCCAGTTTCCTTCCACGTTCATACAAGTAAAATGTCAGTATTTGTTCTTCTTGTTCTAAGATATTCCCATTTTTTTTTTAAATTGTTATTATTTGTTTGTTTTTTGTTTGTTTGTTTGTTTGATTGATTGTTTGTTTTTTGTACTTTTTTTGCGGTTAAACTAGCTTTGAGCTCAAAGGTGGTCCATACACGTGTTATTACTTCTAATGCAATGGGTTGGGTTTAGAGTGGATTAGCTGTCTCGATTACCAGTGTCCCTCGCCATTAGGCGAACTCACTAGACTTCTGAGGTACTTTTAATTTACGTCTATAAGTCAAGACGAGAAGTCAACATTTTAGTCCATATGACCACTGTAGGGGCTAAACCCGCTACCTAGGCATCAGCACACCGGAAGTTTAAAAGAAAGCGCTCTTATCCCATTGGCAATGCTGAACTCCATTCTCATAATATTTCTGTAACATTTAAGATCAAGGGCTTTGATTGTCTTTGTTAATAATTGCCAAATGATCTATGACTCCATTGTATATGTTATCTCAAGGAAGAAAGGCGTGTTAGAAATGTGTATTTTAATTTATTTGCTGGATTTGTACCATAGCCTATCATCATTACCATGTGCCATGCCGATAAGCGTGGGCGGTCATGTTTTGCCATCTCCCTCGATCACCAGCGTTGTGGATCAGCTCCGTGTTTCTATCTCGAACCATGCCACGTGGCCAAGCCATCCAGGTATTTACTTCTCTGGCTTCTCCTTGGTCTCTTCCCTTTGATTTTGCCAGTTGTCATCAAGTCCTCCAATTCATTTCTTCTCATAACATGCCCAAAAAAATGTTGACTGTCTACGTCTAATGTCTCTAATCAGTTTACGGTCTTCATTTGCTTCATGAAGGACTTGATCATTGGTTTTTCGGTCTTCCCATGGTATTCTTTGCATTTTCCTCAGAAACCACATTTCCACAGCCACCAGATGTTTTTTTCCAGCTTGACTTCTTTCTTATTGTCCACGCTCTTTGTGGTGTTCTGTATGGGTTCTGTGTAGCACTTCAACACTCTTTTTCTCGTTTCAGTTGATGTCACCAACTGGCTTGAGGTAGCTCCCGGTTGGGTAACCACTCAGCCAAAATCATTTTCTCCTACTGGGGTTTAGTTCTGGGTGCAGTTTGAGATCCCTTACCTCTGTCAGATGGGACCACAGACCCCAGAGAGAAAACATGGAACTAGTGTCTTTTATGCTGATTTAAGATACAGTCCCTGATACTCAAGAAAACAGCAAAGAAGTGGCTCGTTGAAGATAGAATATATCTATATAGATTTGGCTGTACTTGGTATCACCAGAAGTGAGAAAGGAGGAGTTAAGACATGCAACGTAATCTGGTTACTTATGACTGCATAGGCAAGATACCTCCCGGACATAGATTCCCACTTCTGGACAATATGTGTGAACCCCCACTAAATGATACAAAATGTGTGTACTTGATTACGCTACACAAACATTTATAAACATTTAGAATTATACGGACAAATTGAGTTTAAAATACAACAACTGTGTTTATTATTTCTAGTCTTGATGATCATATGATGATGATGATTATATTATGGTATACGTAACTTAAGAGGTCACATAGGTCATGCTTCCCCCAGTGAGACGCAGTTCACTGTCAGACTGAAGGAGTCCAAATTGGTTCCTTCACAAGGCTAAGTCACTTCCTGATATGGGTTGTTGACTGGCCATTGCTCCTAAGAGATCTGGAATGAAACGAACGGAGATGGGTAGTATCTACGTCTACACATCTCAAACACATATGTCTATACATTCATATAAACATACATTCAAGTCATAGTATATGATGGTATGATGATGTATGATGGCATGTTACATAAACATATATCAGTTCTAAATAAATAAATATATATGTATATATTCATAAAACCATTTAGAACATCTATAGCTCAAAACATACATCATCACATATATTTATGTAATGGGGTGTTTCCCATATAAGTTCACCTCACTTACTCATTCCCTTTCTGATTCATTCATACTATCTTGTCGGAAGGTCTGGTCGCACAGTCCTGTCGAACATTAAATGCCTTCCCTGAATCTGTCTGGGATATGAATGTCCTAAGTCATGTCTGTCCTCATGCAGGACATCATGCAGACAAGGTGAACTGGTGCCATTCCTCAAACCAAGTGGTTTCACCACAATCTTGGTAGGGCACTCAAAGTGTTGGTCCAAATAATCAATGTTAATTGGACGCTATCAAGAGACTGGTAGCTCTCAGGAATTTCTCCTAAGTAGTCAGTCTCCCCAATTTTTAACATGATACAGGATGAATCTACATGTATCTCCTGTACATGCATAAGCCACACGCTCATGTAGCTTGGATAATGGATTTCTCCAAATTATCACATATAACAAATCAGACAACCAAGTGGTGAATGAAAGAAGAAGATAAAGTTCACAGTGTAATAGTAAATCTAGAAACTGGAACATTAAGTACAAAGAAAATCCACGAGTGTAAAGTTTTGGAGAATAAACAGAAACAAGAAACTATAAGGCCTTCAGACTAGCAGAAAAACTCAGAATAATGGTATTACCTGGATTATATAGTTTTGGAAATTCCATCATAATACTTCGTACAGAAGTCCAACAGAACGAAATGTTAATATTTCTCCAGTAGGTATCCTTTTGCTATACGTGAGTTTGCGTCTGAGGATTTACTGGCCATGCATGTAGTTTTATTCTCTTCATCCCTGGCTAGTTTCCACGTTGGCTAATTAATATATCCCCTATTAATTAACTCCGCCTATTCTATTTCATGTAGGATGAGTTACCGAGATAGATTAAGTCCCAAGTTCTTTTCACCCCTCCTACATTCCTGTGGACGGTAGTTGCATGTGTCAATCAAATTGACCGATGCCCCACCATGGCCTGAAACAATAAAACATGCTTCGCTAGCGATGCAATAGACGTTGCATCATAACTACATACAAATCTGTTGTTAACACAAGCCTTCCCGGTTGCTGGCAGGAATGTGTCAGCCATGTGTTCCTTCTTTGAGGCCCGTATTGCAGTGAGGTGTTAAGCATCTGGTCCTAATTGCTCCTTTGTGGTGGCATGTTTTATTTCAGACGGGTCTGGCTGACCCTCTTATCTCCCATTCTGCCGTGGCTGGTTTACACATTAGGTCATGTTAACCGTAAGGTGTTAGGTGTCAGTCCCCATTCCAACCGCAGGATTCTAAACTAACACGTCAATCTCAACTGACTGGCTCCGCGATGTATCAACTGAAAACAGTAAGTTTTCAACCTTTGATAGCGTCCGCCGACTGATGCCATGGTGTCTGGGTTTTACGTTTGATCTGGACATCAAAGCTTTCTCAGACCTAGCATTACAGAAATGATGGGGCGTGCGTGGTCAAAATGTAATTTTCTCTTGTTTCAATCTCTGTTAGTTTTTCCTTATTCCTTGGTTGGGGACTAGATTATTTTATGGTGGACAATTATTCTTTTACTTAGAGAATGATAGAATAATTCTTGTGGACTCTTTAATTCCTTTCAAACTTGTGTAATTCGGATGCTGCCGGGGCTGTTCCGTCACAGTTGATATCTTCTTATTGGTCAGTATGCTTCTCATCTTGCGAATGGCTACCTTTGCAATGGCAATTCTTATTCTAATATCCTCAAGGCATCTCCCATCAGATAGTATGACTGTTCCGAGATAACTGTACCGATTCACGTGGTTAAGAATATGCGCATTTACTTGTATATATTTGCTTTAATATTGCATATCCCTTACAGGACGTTGAAGTCAACACCATCATTGTTCAGCTGCTGTTGATGTACTAGTCACGTTTTACGTTCAGTAGTTTGCCATTGATTTCTGAACGACCGGCTCACACACCGCCGTATGTTACTAGCGCGACGCGAACCGCTGCCAATTCCTGTTTTCCCCATGTGGATATACGGGATTACGAACAATGTCGTTACACCCTTCGCCAGGGAGTCCGGAACTTGTATATTACATTGTGGTATTTCCTTCTTCCCAGTGACGACCATAATCTGTGTCTTCTTACAATTCAATTCTAACCCTAGTTGTTCAGTGTGTGCGACAACCGCATCTACTAAATGTTGCAGGTCCTGTTCATTGTCTGCAATCAAGACTGTATCATCTGCATATCTAATGTTATTGACGCATCGTCCCCCAATGTTGATTCCTTCCATATCTTCTATATTTCTGAAAATATTTTCACTGTACAGGAAAAAGAGATATGGAGACATTACACATCCCTGTCTCACGCCTCTCTTAATAGGTAGATAATGACCTACTTCATTATCAATTCTTATGGCAGCTTCTTGTTTCCAATAGGGAGACGTTATTCGCAATCGAATTGCGAATAATACTGATCGTCATTTGCAATTGCGGCTGGTCGCGTGACGTATACTTCGCGCGCTGCATATAATACTGAGCTTCGCAGATCCATAGAGCACACTTTATTCACAAACGTCGAGTGTCTCGGGTCTATATTTTAGTTCGTAATGTTTAATATTTTTTATTATATCACCGAATTAATTTCTGAAAAATGTAAGAAAAGAAAAAAAAAACGTACCTGCCTAGCGGGGAATCCAACTCCGGACTCTAAGGACACGATAATAACTCAACAAAAATTAATAACATAGTCAAACACATTGTCCCGATGACGTAAACGTACGTCACATGGCCAACCGCAATTGCAAATATCCCTCAGTATTATTCGCAGTTCGAATGCGAATAATCACTTCGTTTCCAGTATATGCTTTTTACAAGTTTAAGGTATATTCCATCAATTTGTAGATCTTCAAGCATCCGTGTCATGTCGACATGTCTCACTTATCGAAAGCCTTTGTGTAGTCAATAAAGCAAAGGTGTAGATCTTTGTTTACTTCTATAGAACGTTCAATTACTGATCTCAGTGTATACACATCATTTACTGTGCGGTACCATTGCCTTCTATAAACCCACATTTTTCTTCTCCTGTTTGAGGTTATATTTTCTTTCTAACTCTTTGCATGATAATTGTTAGCAAAATCTTCATGATGTGACGCATTATACTAATTATTCGATATTTATCACATTACAGGGCTCCTGATTTCTTTGGGATTGCAATAAATACAGAATTACATAATTCATTAGGTATATCTCCAGTATCATATATTGTATTCAGCAGTCTGGTAACTTTATCTATTCCATATTCTTCTAAAGCATTAATCATTTCTTTTGTGATGCTGTCTGAACCGGGGGTCTTGCCTGTTTTCATTTGGTTAAGAGCATTCTGAACCTTCATCTTCAAAATTGATGGTTGTTCATTATTATGTTGAATACCATACTGTTCCCTGTTATCATCATAAAGGTTTTTCACATAATCTGATCATACATGTATAAGCCGATCTTTTTCTATTAAGATGTTTCCATCTTTTGTCTTTAGGCAGATTGTTGATGTGCGTGTTCTTTGATTAGTACGCTCATGAATTCTTTTTCACATTAGTTTGGTATTTTTACTGTTGTGTTGTTTTAAATTTCTATGCAATTTTTCTCGAGCCATGCTTCTTTGCGTCCTTATATAATATTCTGACTTTTCTTTGAATTTCTTCATATTTGGCAAGGTTATTTTGTTCTGTCTTCTTGTTTCCAATAGATGTAAAATTTCTGCAGTCATCCATGTCTTACGACCCACTTTCTTTATTTGTGTAATATTTTTAATGCAGCCAAACTGACTGAATTTTTCAACATTTCTCATTGATCATCCACATCTTTAAATAGGATCTCTAGACAAGACAATATATCAAATTTGTTATTTAATTCTATGTTGAAAATTATATTGCATTTCGTTATCAGGTTTAAATTTGCACAAATCATACTTAGTGTTTCCTGTTGTATACTTATATGCGAGTAAATGGGCATATTCTTAAGCAAGTTAATCGGTACAGTTATCTCGGAACAGTCATAACATCTGATGAGACATGCCTTGAAGAGATTAGAACAAGAATTGCCATGTCTACGGTAGCCTTTTGCAAGGTGAAAAAATACTGACCAATAAACAGATATCAATTGAAACGAGAAAAAAAGTGTTGAAGTGCTACATAGAACCTGTACTGTTGTATGGATGTGAAGCGTGGACATTGAGCAGTCAAATTGAAAAACATCTGATGGTTGTGGAAATGTGGTTTCTGAGGAAAATACAAAGAATACCATGGACAGACAGAAAAACCAATGAACATGTCCTTCAAGAAACAAGTGAAGATCGTACACTGATTAGAGTCATTAGACGTAGACAGTCAAAATATTTTGGGCATGTTATGAGAAGAAATGACTTGGAGAACTTGGTGACAACTGGCAAAATCCAAGGGAAGAGACCAAGGGGAAGACCGAGAAGTAAATACTTGGATGGTTTAGCCACATGGCATGGTCGAGACAGGAACACGGAGCTGATCCACGACTATGGTGATCGAGTGAGATGGCAAAACATGATCGCCCGCGCTTATCGGCATGGCACTTGATGGATGGATGGATGGTTGTATATTTGATTTTCTTTAGCCATAGTCTAAAAATATTGTTGTAACTTAGTATTGCTATGATCTGTCATTGCTATGAATTCTTACATCAATCCCTATTGTTGTCCATTATCCATCCATCCATTATAGCGCCAAAGTATTCTAAGCTTTTGACGTCTTCAGTTTCTTCGTTTATTTGGGTGCAGTTTTTGGTTGACATGTAGTTTGTCTGTGGACATCGCACTGAAAAATACCGTAATCTTCACCATTGCTTTTGACGGGTAGGATTAACTGTTCCAATCATTTAGCAGTTTTCCAGAGCAGCAACTTATCATCTGTATATCTGAGTTTTGGGGCTGGATTTCCATCATTTATGAAAGGATAAAACATGTAACAGGTCTTATCACGTTTCACCTTTTTCATTAAATGTTCTGCGTCGATGTTGAACGGGTATGAAAAGGGTGCAACTCAAAACAGTTTGATTTTGCATCAGCCACTTTGACAGATACCTGTTATTTGTGTTGGAAAACCCATTTCACTCATGACACACCACGATTGCGAATCCTGAGCACAACTGAAAGACCTTACTGTAGCCCAAGAAACAAGCATGAGGATCTCAACTGTTACCTCTGCATTTCTAAAAGACGGTTCTCAAAAATAGGCACCTGCTCTGGCTAAATTGTAACTTAAATAAAAGAACCCACGGAATAAATTTCATAGCATGTGTGATTCTGGGGTAAATATCTGGATGGCTTGGTCATGTGGAAAAGTCGAGACAAGAACACAGAGCTGATCCACGACTCTGTTAATAATGCGAGATGGCCAAAAAAAAAAAAGATCGCCCACGCCTATCGGCATGGCACATGATGATTATAACTCTGTAGCACGCAAATGTGGATTCTCGCAGATGATAGGGATTGTGTACACTCTACTGAGACTCTCCATGTGTGATCTATGAAAGGTGACCTGGGCACTTGTAGCTGATTCTGTGCTCAATGACAATTGTGCTTAACCAAAAATTAAGAAAGCAAACCTCTTTAGCTGCGCAAGACAAGCAATCTCTTTCATCTGTAGTTTATGTCTTTACTGTTTGCGCTCAACATTCTCTGCCGTGTGCTGCCTTCTCACGTGTACAGTTCTTTATGAATGGCCCGCATTTTGTTACAGTTAGCACGTTAGATTCTCTGACACTTCTGTATTTTTCTTGCCAAATATCACACTTCTACCTTCACATACTGATTGACAGTAATATACACGTGTTATGGTAAAACAAAAACAAAAAATTTTAATGTTCCTGCCTTTCTTTTATACCGCCTTCATCATAACTCAGAAGTTCGTAGGGTCACGACCTGCTATGCGCTTGGTGTCTTTCATTTTATTTTTTATTTTTTTTTTTTTTGGGGGGGGGGGGGGTGCATATCCTTTTCACAGGAGATCGCTGTCAACACCAGCATTTTACTGCTATTGGTGATGTCTCCCATACCAATTCACCAAACATCCAGCGCAACGCGGTCTGCTTCCAAATCTTTCGCAGCTTGTTTCGAACGCAGGTAAGCGGGCTTACGAATCGCGTCCGTAATGTCTTCACCACGAAGTAGGCGATGTCTTTCATTAGCTATACAAATATCTCCCAGTGTCCAACTTTTTTCTATTGAAACTAGCCGGGTAAGGGCAAAAACCTGCTACATGATTGCAACAAGACATGGTAAAACAATATTCATTTCCAGTCTCCGTTGACCCTGATCACTGGAGTTCTGCTATGGCAATGCTCGATGTCTGTGCCAGAAGGCAGACAGTTTCACGACGGTCCTGATAAAATCTATTTACCGTGCCATGTCCAGATGACCTCATATAAATCTTCCAATGATCTCATTTCTAATATTCAATATCCCGACGCGTGTGGCAGAAGTTCTAATCCATTTCCTAAAATATTGCCTCTGGACGCTCGTTTCCAAATGGCAGACATCTTGGACATATTTCACAAAAACTATCTTTTCTCTCATATCGAGCAGATAATGAAAAACACTCCATACACGTGTGCAAATATCTTCTTCTTCTTATAACTCATGCCTTGTGGCGTTGGTGATCATGTTCGTCCAGTCTTCTGTCTTTTGTACTGCCAATCATTTCCGATACCGACGCTCCTTTAATGTTATTATATCATACTGTCCATTATCTTCTCTCTTGATCTCTTCTTGGATCTCTTCGCCTCCAACCTTTCCGTTTTGACAACATAATCTATCTTTGCCCTTCTCGTGACATGCTGAAACAATGCGTACTGTCTTCTTCTGACAGTTGGATCATTGCATTGCTAATCCGGCACATTCTGCAGATTGTCTTGTTCCGAAGTATTGTGTTACCTTCCTCTGGAGTAAACTAGTCAGGTTGAGAAAGGGATCATTTTGCACAGACAATACATGGTGCCAACATGTTAGTCGTCCTTTCTTCAGTGTAAAGCCATGGTAATTAGTTCGACCAACAATGTGGCACAATGTGGATGATTATCACCCTTCCAGATAATCTTTCCTTCACACGATGCTGGGTAATTATCTCCCTTACAAGTAATATTTCCTACACACGATGCTGGATGATTATCTCCCTTACAAGTAATATTTCCTACACATGATGCTGGATGATTAGCTCCCTTGCAAGTAATCTTTCCTACACATTTTGCTTGTGATTAGCTCCCTTCCACGTATTTTTTCCTTCAAACGATGCTGAATGATTAGCTCCCTTCCAATTAATTTTTCCTTCACACGATGCTGGATGATTATCTCACCTCCAAGTAATCTTTCCTTCACACGATTCTTGGTGATTATCGCCCTTCAGTACAACCTTTCCTTCTCACCATACCTCTTAATCATCTCCCTTACCTACAGCATTGACTTCCCATGATGAGAGATGCTTTCACTGAAACCACAAGTAGCCTGACTATGGAAATCATGGCAGTAAGTAAAGCAATAACATGGCTCGAGACACAGACATTCACTAGGGCATGTTTCCTTAGCGACTCAATGAACATGATCAAGAGGATAGAGGTGGAGTGGATCCGAAGAGAATGGTTGCTGTCTCTGGAGCGGTCTCGGCTGGCAAAGATTAGTTTCATCTTCGTGCCAGGGCATGCGGGAGTACAAGGAAATGAGCGGGCTGACAAGCTCGCAGGTAAGGCTACGGTGGAGGTCGGACGCGCCATGGACCAGGCTGACATTCTAACTTCTCTACGAGAAGTTAGACTTTTGCGTGAACCAAGTGATGACTGTGAATCTACAACCATGGCCAGACTGCGCAAACAGCAAATTAAAAGAGGGGTGGCCAAACAAGAACACTACGCAGGAAGCCAAAGAAGAGTGATAAACCAACACAGAACTGGTGTCGTTACCCGCTACACGTTGCTGGATTTGCTGAGGAGGGGATCCGAGCACTTATGGACTGAATGGTTCGATGTGCAATGAGGATGATCTGTCGACTAACTAACTAACTATGATGCGAGATGATTATCTCACTTCCTTACAATCTTTCCCTTTCATACAATGCTTCTATGTCTATTTCCCAAGGCCAGTTGTGCCCGAATAAACACACTCCTCAACTAAGACCTTTAGCGCAGACTAGAACTCTGACAACACAATGCATTAACCACACCGCCACGACGGCTCGAATAACAACAATGGACGCAGAGATGGCAGAAGAAATCCGTCATAACGTGAGAAGAACAACAACGTTCGCAGAGCATGACACAGAAAGAGTGTCACATGCTACATGCTCTGGGTGTTTGACTAGAACAACAAGAGATCCATCTCCAGTAGAGGCATGCGGCACCTAATATGGTGGTCCCATGGCGAGAGAGAATGTGGTTTGAGGGGGGTGGTGGAAGGGAGAGAGGGGAGCAGAAGGGGTAAGAGAGAGGAGCGAATGAAGAGAGGGTGGAGTGAGGGAGAGGGCGGGAGAATGTAGGAGAGAGGAGGAGGAGAGAGGGGAAGAGACGTGAGGAGAAAGGGGAGATGGGGGAGAGAGAGAGAATGAGAGACGGAGAGAGTGTGGGAGATGGGGGTAGAGAGAGAGAATGGAGAGTGTGGAAGAAAGAGGTGAGAGTGAAGAGGGGGAGTGACAGGGGGCAAAAAGAGGGGGAGATTGTGGCAGAGAGAAGGGAAGAGAAAGGGGAGAGAAAGCAAGACTAGCGTAGACAAAACATTATGGGGAGAGCAGGAAAATAATGCACATGTCCGGAGGGAGTTGGACAAGTCAACTTACAGGAGGAAAAGAAGAAGAAGAAGAAGAAGAAGAAGAAGAAGAAGAAGAAGAAGAAGAAGAAGAAGAAGAAGAAGAAGAAGAAGAAGAAGAAGAAGAAGAAGAAGAAGAAGAAGAAGGGAAGACAGACAGACAGACAAACAGACAGACAGACAGACAGACAGACAGACAGACAGACAGACAGACAGACAGACAGACAAGAAATCACAGGCTAAAAGTGCTAGTGTTGACTGCGACATCCTGTAAAGCAGTGGTTCTCAACCGGTGGGGAATCCCCCCCCCCCTTCCCCCAGGGGGGAATTTTAGGGTTTCCAGGGGGGAGAATGAAGACCATTTCAAGATCACGTTATACAAGAACCGATTACTTGATATTGTTTTTCCTTTCATTCTTTACAGTTATGTACGTCTCATCCTTCTAAAATTCATTTTATAAAGTCAGTAGACCCACAAATTATGTTTTATGTGGATGTCTAGACTTGTTTTAGTATGTGCTATTAAATTTACCTTATATTTTTACGTATACTGTATAGGGATGGGGGATTTTTAGATAGGAAATATGAAAGGGGGGGGGGGGGAATGACGTTCTGAAAATACGAACGAACGAACGAACGAACGAACGAACAAACTTTATTTTCAAAGGGTTAAGAATTGGGCACGCAGGCCCGTCTAACATTCTGCCCTTCTATCACTCTCTTCCATACATTATTTCATTCACACGTCATTCAAGGCTAACAGAGAACAGCAACAATATAAAACTTATGCATAATAAAAGCATTGGCAAAATGCGAACATCAAAACTACACGATACAGTAACATTAGATAATGGTCAGACACTTATTAGCCATGTGGAATATACTGGCCTACCAAAAGGGGACTGGCTGTTATACTAGGGTTTTGTTATTATTATTATTATCACTATTATTATGGGGGAAGGTAATCCGTACTGAGATAGTGTTCGAGTAATTTGCGATTATATGAATAAGGATTGGTGATGTCTTTTATTTCTTGTGGAAGATTGTTCCACAGCTGAGCTGCAGAGTACGTTAAGCTTGTTTTGTATAAGTCAATCCTAGGCTTCGGGAAAAATGTGTTTGATTTTATTTTTAAAACGGGGTTTTTAAAACCTTGTGTCTAGCACTCGCACCAATAGTCATCCTTTGTTTTAGCATTGGTTATTTGCGGAGAAAACTAATAGAGCGTTCGATAGATGTCAATAAAGACCTTCATCTTTGCTACATTGATTACACGAAAGCTTACGAAAGATGTAAGACTATTGACATGATGAAAATGTTTGCAGACCTCTAATTGGATAGAAAAGGTCTTAGAGTTATAAATAACATCTATTGGAAACAAACAGTTTCTATAAAAATTGGTAATGAAGTGGGTCAGTTTCCGTATTATTGTACAGCGTCTTTGATGTTGTCAATCTATCTTTTTCTTTGGTGTCCTCTTGCTCTCGTATCTGATCGTATTTGATGAAGCGCCGACTTTACATCAAAGATGCTCAATAACTGATTTTTTTTTTCAATTCGATTATACTATTACCCCTACCCCGTTCAACCCCAAAGAGGAGTTATATTAGGGTCTATCCCTGGCCCAGATTAATAATCCTGTGACTGAGTCAGCAACAAATAGCAGACGCCCACGCTTTTATCCTCACAAGGTATTAATTTGAAGGTGATTGTTGTCCATAGGGAGAAATAGCGGTGGCTGCTGAAAGCTTTTCGCAATTACATTACACACCCCTGAATTACAAGGTCTCCGAATCTGTAGAAAATAACTGTTTGTATTTAAAACATCGTGAAATAACTACTATTAAAAGGTCGGACGGGATAAAAGTGCATGAAGCAACGCCACAGATACAAAAACGTGACTAGTGCCATAATTCAAAGACCATTATCATAAGCCCATTGTTGTAAGACAGAGTCGTTGGGTCGAAATCGGCTGGAAACTTCATTTGGAAGAAAATCGCTTTGCTTTACAATTCAATGGTATAAGGCATTGGGCACCCAGAAAGCAATAGGGAATTATTGAACGTAAAATTAACAAGTCTACATCCTGAACAACATCTACAAAAAGAGAGGTTACGGTTGTTAAGGAAGTGACGTCAAGACACAAACAGAAATACCATTATCTAGATATTACTGCTGTACTGTACAGGGAGGGATGTGCGCCCACAAGACATAATTGTAATTAATGTTATTAGTGGAATGCGGGCAAAATTCGTTCTCGGCAATACTATAGCATTATAAGTCTCCTAAAATAATATTAACCAAGCGTAGGCGAAACAGCAAAACACAAACACATCGCACTTTGCTCAATTTTGTGTATGCGTTATGAGAAGAAATACATTGGAGAACTTGGTGACAACTGGCAAGATAGAGGGGAAAAGAAGAAATGGAAGGCAGAGAAGTGAATGCCTGGATGGCTTGGCCACGTGGTATGGTCGAGACAAGAACACAGAGCTAATCCACGACTCTTGCGATCGTGTGAGATGGCGAAACCTGAACGTCCATGTTTATCGCCATGGCAGATGATGACGATGATTATGTTTTTCGTAACGTGGCGTCATTAGTTGTCATGTCATTAAAAAGGTAGATATTCAAATGTCGGGAAGTCTACGCTAAATTATGTATTTGACACCTAGAGTTTGAACTCATTCAGCGCCGACAGATAATATATCGCCAAATGTGATCTCCCAATTGGACAGAAGGATGATATATCACTATACTATTGTCATCGTGTTATTTGTTTCGATTCCTGGTATCTTCCGCAAGTTTAAAGCACAGTGAATAGAAATTGACATTGCAAAACTTGTTTATTTGATTGTGTACCATGTTTGGTCTTTATCTATTCATTGTTCGGCACTGAATCAGTTTATAGTGTTTCTACATTATGGATACTCTTTGAAATTTCCCCTCACCAGCTTTGCACGTCACATACTCACACCATCATCTGAATGTAGCTGCCTTTCTGAAAGTATTTATCTTTGGTGCGCAGAAAGTTAGACGTATGTATCATGTCAGTCACACTGGCCTTACAGAATTAAGTTAATATCTGCATATTATTAGTATTGAGCAGTCCAAGATCATACTTGAATATGGTAACATTAGTACTTTCATGGATATATTTCAGGGCATACATTTGATCTGGCAGAGGTTTGACCCACATCTCGGGGTGTCAGTCTGATCTTTGGAACGGCTCTGCGATTTAAACCAACAACAAAACTACTACTCTGTACACAAAGTGGCGACTGCTTTGGCAAGCATTCATTATTTCTAAGTTAACGAAAAGCTGAATATTCTACTTCAGAAATTGCAGGGCAGTTCAAATGAAAACATGCAGACATGAACCAATCAATATATGGTTAATTATGTTATACCCGCCTCACACATCAGTGATCCGGAGTTTGATCCCGAGTCCGGTCGGAGATATGCACTAGTGACGAGCTCACACGAGGGCGAAACTCGAGTCTAGTGCTTCCAATCTGACGTGGACAAGGCCCAAGGTTCGTACCGGATTACGATCAGCGTTGCCAGTAGTGGGTTGTGCTCACTAGTCAAACCTCAAATCCCGAAACAACCAAATAAATCAATTATGGTATGTCACTATCACCGTATCATGTGTGATTAGAAGTTGCGTGGCCGAAAGGTTTAGAGCGCTCGCTCATCCCCTACCGCTCAATTGGACATAACCTTGATTTCTCGTTCTAGACTTGGAGACATTAACTAAATGTACTTCAGAAGTAGGAGTGAGTTCGTCTGAAGGTGCTTGATACTTGTAATAGGGAAAGCTGACCCACACACAAAAATCAGACACATGTGGAGTACGCTCAAGTTCAAAGCAGGCGAACGAGAGAAAAAAAAATTGTTCTCTGTATAACAGTCAACATGTCATGTGCGACTGGGTGTAGCAGTCAACGTTCAATGTCTGATTGGTTGTCCACGAGTATTGCGTGTTCTCTGTATAACAGTCAACATGTCATGTGCGACTGGGTGTAGCAGTCAACGTTCAATGTCTGATTGGTTGTCCACGAGTATTGCGTGTTCTCTGTATAACAGTCAACACGTCATGTGCGACTGGGTATAGCAGTCAACGTTCAATGTCTGATTGGTTGTCCACGAGTATCAAACAACATAACATGTTTGATTGGCTATTCTCGATGTAAAGCAATCAAGTACAGTGTACGATTGGTTGTTCTCCTTGAGAAGGAATAAACTTGTCACGTGTGATTGGCTACTGTCGATATATGGCAATCAACTACAGTGTACGATTGGTTGTTCTCCTTGAGAAGTAATAAACTCGTCACGTGTGATTGACAACTGTCGATGTATAGCAATCAAGTACATTGTAAGATTGGTTGTTCTCCTTGAGATTTTATAGTATAGACTTATCATGCATGATTGGTTATTCTTCATGAATAATAGCCAACTGTGTACTTAGATGTTACTCGGGTATAGCAATGAACGTGTCATGAGTCATTGCAATCAATATATCAGGTGTGGATGGTTATTTACCAAGTATATCAATTAACGTACCCTATGTTAATTTACTTCGTACACTTAGTCACATCATACTGAAGACCTCTGGCCACATATTTGTTGTACACAGTATGTATATCTATGGCCCCTATAAAAATAATGTTGTGATATGATTATCTGGCGTCCTTACAGTTTCCTATGAATGGACTCCTTGGTTACCACGCCTTGGGGGGAAATGTGCTAGACTGTGTTCGATGACGTCATAATTTATATGGCCTAAGTTCAAATGCGAGCAAAATGATTGATCGAGTACCCGGTTCAGACATTGCCACATAAATTAGTTGGGCGTTAGGGGTTACTTGTAGTCTGGAAAGGTTTGAAAAGACAAGTCGCCTCCCGCATGGCAGGGCAATTAGCCCAAATAAATGTCACTCTCTTGAGCCTAAGTATGTTTGTAAACTCATAATGAATGTGTAACCATGTATTTTGATAAGGTACAGGTATAATTGCGTTTAAATTATGAAATGTGAAACAGTTAGATTAACAATTCATGTGAAGAGATAGCCTGAGTGATTGCTTTCTACTGAGCTGACATCTTTAACTCACTGCGGATTTTCCTATGCATACAGTTTCAATTCCTATGTGTAACTTATTATATCATGCGTTGTGAAGCTATCTCACCATCAATGCATACCAATCTGCAAATGTGCTATGTGCTGTAGAGTGTTCACTCTAAGTTAATTTCATGAAGCTTTTCTCTATGCGGAAAAATAGTACTATTAATGCATCTTATGAACTTAAGTTCATATTGGAGAAATAGTTCTGCTAACCTGTAACTTGAGCTATCGTGCCATTACGGTATATCTTATTGTTTATATCTTAGTAACCACACAACAAGTGCGATGGACATGTAATCCTTTCATAAATATGCAAGAGAAATGCCATATTTGATGAGTATAATCTCATAAATAAATAAAGAAAAACGCACGGCATATATATATATATATATATATATATATATATATATATATATATATATATATATATTATATATATGTGTGTGTGTGTGTGTGTGTGTGTATGTGTGTGTGTGTGTGTGTGTGTGTGTGTGTGTGTGTGTGTGTGTGTGTGTGTGT
The DNA here is from genome assembly GCA_014155875.1 of Cepaea nemoralis. Taxonomy (NCBI): domain Eukaryota; kingdom Metazoa; phylum Mollusca; class Gastropoda; order Stylommatophora; family Helicidae; genus Cepaea; species Cepaea nemoralis. The sequence continues at coordinate 364,458 of JACEFZ010016092.1, forward strand.
GTGTCATGCAAGACGTGCCTCCCGTCAGCATTGCATCATTGTTGTCAGTGCCTGGGCAAATATTTATGTTCAGACATTCGCCAACAACATTCAGAATGCTTGCCATGCTGCAGAAGTTAATCCCCAGTCATGACACTTCTTATACTAGCAGCAATTGGTGAGTTACATAAGGGCGTTCATTAAATCATATGCTTCTATAGGCAGGTGGGAAGAGGACCATCTGTTCTGGTCTTATGGTTTGATGAGTGGGAAGAAATATCCCAAGAATGGCCTCTGTATTGTTATTATTTATATGAAGGATTCACATGTTTTCTCTATTATGAGATTTATATATTTTATTCGTGATTGTTTCTTTCACTGAATTACAAACAATTAGGTATATTTAGCTCCTGCGAAAAGAAGAGGCATACTAGACACAGACATGATGTACGTACCTTACAGAGACCTCCATCTTGCACAGTGTCACGAAAATCACTGTAGTTGGCGATAAGATGAAAAAAAATTACAGAAAACAGTCTGTGTTCACAGCTGCAAGTTGTTTGCTTCTAGTAGCGGTGAGATCAAGTCAGTCGGGAGTCCTTGAGAATTCTCCTACATCAAAAGAAACGTTGGCATGATGTTTGCCCGATCGGGAGAATGAAGGGAAAACACCGGCTTGTTTTCGTTGTACCAAGGGGGAGATAAACTACTCTTGTGAGGTTAGTGACAAAGATAGTCTGCCCTTGGGGACACCTGTGTGACATCAAAGGACGTCACTAGGACAAAACCCGACTGGAAATGAGAAAACTAAACTGGTTTCCGTTAGTGTGCAGAATAAAGTCAATCTTACGGATGCGGTTTGTAATCCCGTATACACGTGTTCGAAACACAGCTGCTTCGATTTGGCATCGAACCTGTGTTGACAGCCGGACGCATCTGGGGGGAGAGAAAGGTGAGAATGTGTGTGTGCGTGTGTGTGTGTGTGTGTATGTGTGTGTGTGTGTGTGTGCCATGGAAACCATGGTAACATCAGAGCGTAGGCGGCGCTACCACGAGCCGGGGACGGTTTTGGGATGGCGCGAAATTAGCAAACATTACAATAAACTATATATACATATATAACTGTATATAAATATATCTAGATACAATAATTTATCATTGAAAATAGTAAATTTAAGACACATAGCTGCCAGGAGGTCTCCTTACGTGTGAGGATCTATTATTCTAAGCATAATATTTGCATTTTAATTGTATCACAACGTCTTGTGTTCCATACGGTATATCAAGCGAGTTCGAGTACCGTCGGCGGGCAGGATGAAATGACGTCGCGAGCCGGATCCGGCCCGCGGGCCTTAGTTTGCTGGCCCCTGCCCTAAACAAACTAAGCAATTATTCTCATATATTTAGTCCTACATCCCACAAATGTAGTTGTATATTTATTGCTTTCAGTATTCCCCCTGTTGAACAACTGATGGCACCTTCTAGGACCGATATAGTCAAGTTATATCTGTATTGCCTGATCCGTGGCGAAGGAGTTACAAACGCAATTAGTAATCCCGCATACCGCGTTCGAAACACAGCTGCGTGCGGATGCAAACTGCTCTGCGATGGTTGTAATAACATAGTATGAGTTCCGTTAGTTCAGAAAGCAATCTATGTAAACTTGCCTAGAAACTCACAAATAGCCACACACAAAAATGCTGAGGTTGACTGCGACGTCCTGTAAAGGATATGCAGCTAACTTAATATGTGTTTTACATGCATTTCAGAAACCTATGGCTGTGTAGCTGCAGAAAAATTTCTGTGCCGAACCAAGAGCCACCCTGCCAGGTGTATAACTAAGGACAGAGTTTGTGATTCGGTCTACGACTGTAAGGATGCTCCCATAAGTTTAGATGAATTTTCTTGCAGTAAGTGTCTAAACCTGTGTGGTTATCGCAACGTTTCTGTTTTTTTTTTTGTTTTTTTTTTGGTTTGTTTGTTTGTTGTTTTTTGTAGCCAACTGTGGTAATTCTTATTGTACTTGGACAATTTCTCCATTACTAATTCAGAGTTCCATCTCGTTAGAATGCAACACTATCAACTATCAGCACTAGCCCTCCAAAGAACAACTGCTACGAGAGCAAGAGGACACCCGAGAAGAACATTTATTGACGACATCAAAGACATTATACAATCAGATTGAATGACACTATCCAGTGGCACACATCGGGCACTGGAAAGCCAAGTAATCCTCCCCATGACGCTTGACGACAAAAGTGGAAGACTGATGATGATGAAAATCGTGATTATGGTGGTAGATGTGATGATGATGATGTTTGCTTGGTGGTGGGTGTGGGGTGGTGGTGGTGGTAGTGGTGGTGGGTGTTGGTGGTGGTGGTGTGGTGGATGATGGATGATGCAATGGTGATGATGATGATTATGATGTACGATGATGGTGATGGTGATGATGATGATGATGATGATCGGTGATGATTGATGATGATGGTGATGGTGATGATGATGATGATGATGATGATGATGATGACTAATTCAGAACCAATAATCTCTTAACCTATACTTAGTTATTTCTGTTTTTATCTGTCTGGACGGGGTTGTTTGACTGATGGGTGACTGGGTAAATAGATGAATGTATGGATGTATGAGTTGTTGTTAGTAGGTTGGCTGATTAGTTGGGTGGTTAGTTCATTGGTGGTGAATCTTCTTTAAGCCTTGGTGTTAACTCTAAAGTTGGATATACTGGATGTCAGATCGCCTGTTCCATGTACAGTACTTGGATATATCTGCGCGTTGACACTGAAGTTGGATATACTGGATGTCAGATCGCCTGTTCCATGTAAAGTGCTTGGATATATCTGCGTGTTAACTCTGAAGTTGGATATACTGGATGTCAAATCGCCTGTTCCATGTAAAGTGCTTGGATATATCTGCGTGTTAACTCTGAAGTTGGATATACTGGATGTCAAATCGCCTATTCCATGTAAAAGACTCGGATATATCTGGGTGAAACTGATGTAGAGACGTTCTCCTGGTTCTGTACCCAAATACAATCATCACGGGGACTGTGTTGAAATACTCTCGTTCCCTTCTAAAAAAATGTTTTGCATATCCTTTACAGGACATCGCTGTCAACATTAGCATCTTTCAGCTCATTGTTGATTTCTTGGCAAGATTACGCTCAGTAGTTTGCCCTTGCTTTCTGAGCAGCCGGCTCACATACCTCGTAAGTTACCGACGCGATTCGAACCACTGCTGATTCTCACCGTCGTCACGTTACTTGCGAGAGTATACGCGGTTACGGAGAAAAGTTGCTAACAACTAGGCCAGGAAGCCGGACATTCCCTTCTACAAGCTCATAAAACAATGGGGTGTGCTGCAAAATCGGTACTGGAACTTCGCGTGTGCTGAGGGGCTAGTTAGCGTGTAGAATGTCATGATTTCCACCAAGAGGGTTGCTTCCAGCTTTTTTACATGCCGTGATAATTTCTGCGCTTCAAGGATTCAAACATACGAGGGCTATTCCAAAATCATTCCGATTGGCTGGTAAAAATAAACCCCTGTGCCATAGCGACACCGTTAATTTCTTGCAACATTCTGTAGTCCTTTAGCTCACTACACATCAACCTACAGTCGCATTTATTCAGTGGTTCACAAATTGCAAACGAATATTAACAACAAAACCAATCGTTCACAATTCACATATGTGTAGGTATGTGAGGTGCTATGACATTCACATCTGTATAGGCTTGAGTGCTCGGAAATACAGGTGACGAGTCTTTACCTCCCGTCACAGATGACGAGAGCTGCCTAGCCGCACTCCTGCCATTGTCGGCACAACGTTCAAGCCGTTACACCAACGCGCCGGCTATATATAAACATATACACATTGCCACAAGTTTCCTTACAGCTCAAATCTCGCCATGGTGGTGTTTGCTGTCATTTGTGTAGACTTCTCTCCTCTTGCAGCAGTAATATCCCAGTATTGGTCCTTGCTGTGTTTTGTTTTGTCGTCTCTTCCCTTGAAACCGTAATATTGCAATAATGGTGTGTGTTCAGTCTTTTATGCATCACGCTCTCTGCTTCTTTGTGTGGGTCTTCTATACTGGATATTTTTCAGGGGATGTGGACTCTACAGGACTTCGCGGAGGTCATGTTTTCGAACTCCCTTGTGGTGGCTAATTTGTCCTTGATCTCGACTCCCAGGTTGAATAAGTCTAAAATGGGTACCAATAATTTATCTTGGAAGTAAAGGCTGCTAGTGTGATATTGACCACATCAACAATTGAAAGGTCTAATAATACGGGGATGGTCCCGTAAACCAATACACCTCATGGGGTGAAAATAGATGTTTTTCTTCCCTGTACAACCTATACAACACCGTGGTCCAAATTGTTGCTGACGTATTCTTGGATACATTTTAAAGGTTTTTATAATACAATAATTTTGTATTCATAATTATTGTATAAAATTTTTTTTTCTTCCAGCTCGTGAGAAAAACTGCAGCAGTTTACAAGCTGTCCACAGAAACAACTTCTTCTACTGCCCAGAAGGGAGATGTATCCCACAAAAGTTGTTGTGTGACCACTATACTGACTGTCTCAACGGAGAGGATGAGATGGATTGTGGTAAGATTTACATTTCAAGCATTGCTCTCATGTCAGTTTCTTAACTGATTCAGTGCTGAAGGATACTATATCTTCATATGTGACCTCCAATTTGGACCGAAGGACGATACATCGCCATATTCCACAGTTATCGAGTTATTTGTTTTGTTTCGTGTATCTTAGGCAATTTCAATGCGCAGTGAACGGAAATGTACATTATTAAGGGTGTATTTTTTTATGTGTCTTTTGTAGAAAGAAGTGTTAGTTTTGCTTTCTTTCTTTCTCGTATCTTCGTCCAGGTGTTATCGCTTAGCCACTTCTTCTTCTGTCTTTGTACGTAGCCAACTGTGTTTGTTGCCGCATTTAGCAAGGTCTCTTTCAGGAAATTCCAGTTTTGTTCAATGTTATTTTTACTATTCGCATTGCTCGATATACCGGTCTCTGTGGCTAAGGGCTTGCGAACGCGGTTTGTGAGCCCATATACCCGGGTTCGAAACACAGCGGTGCTGGTTTTTTCGAAAAAGGTATAGGGGCCGGTCGTTCAGAAAGCAATGGCAAACTACTGAACGTAACACTTGCCTAGTACATCAACAGCAGCTGAAAATGCTGGTGTTGACTGCAACGTCCCGTAAGGGATATGCAACATTTTTTTTTTATTGCTCGATATACTTTCTTTGTTTGCTTAGATGATTTGTACCTCTGAGTTTAATGCGAGTTGGTGTTCTTTAGTCAGTAGGGAATGTGAGTTTATTTTCTTGGTTCTGGGTGTTTTATACAGAGTCTTAAGCTTTATTTTTAGCTTGGCTATGCAGAGATTGTGATCGCTACCAGCATCTGATCCTCTGTAAGCTCTGACGTATTGTACTGATGAACGGAATTTGGCACAACAGGTAGCAGCGAACCGCCGGACATGCAGAGCCATGACTTATGCCCTATGCGCCGTCTTAGGCTCAAGAGAAAAGACTAACTAGCTAACTAATTTTGTGATGACTGTGCAGTGTTTCAAAATATTACCGGTCCAAGTTTTGTGTTCACCCTCTGTAAAGTTCATGCGACATAATAGGTAAATGCAAAACTAAGACCGGCAATATTTTCAATCACTGTACAGTCATTAAAAATACACCATATAATACTTGTTCATTTCATTATGTACCACGTTTGGGCCAAACCTAATTTTTGCTTGGCACTAAATCAGTTAATAGTCAGGATAGAGAGAATGAGACAGAGTTCTGTAATATTTAATATTCAAACATTACTCCAATGTGCTTGCTTTCTTGCTTGTGTTCGCTGGCTGTGAACTCCAGCGTGAAGTCCTTTATGTCGGATGAAGACATCCTGTTGTCCAACATCAGTGTGATGTCATACAGGACCTGTGGTTTGCGTGAGTATCCGTTGTCCCATGTCTGCCTTATTGGTGTGCAGACTGGTGGTTCCTCGCCGTGCAGGTAGACACCCTCCGACTTCGGAGGAATCAACGATCCTACTGACTTCAGCCAGGACCCTGAAGAGACCTGTTGCCCAGGACGCTCGGTGAGGACGCGTCAATAGGTCTTGGCCAGTATAGAACCCAGCCCTGGTGCCTTGGAAACACCTCTGCCTCCCAATGTCATAATAGTCTTGATTGAGAGAGGGTGAGATTGGTCTTTATTTTGCCCTCGCTCGCTTTTAACTCAAACGTAGTCCATACACACTGTTTATAGTAGTGATGGACTGAATTTTGCTCGTGGGTTAGCTTTCCCTTTTAAAGTGTCCCTCGCCATTAGGCGAACCCACTTCGACTTCAGAGGTACTTTAATTTACGTCCCCAAGTCAAGGAAGAGAAGTCAACATTTTAGTCCAGCTATCCAGTGTCTTGGTTGAACCGCTTACCTCGGCATCAGCACAACGGATGTTTAAGATTGATTGATTGATTGATTGATTTAGGAACCGACATCACAGCATTCGGGGCATTCCCATAAGCGCTCCGTCCCCATCCTCAGAAGCCAGCGAAGAGTTCCAACCCCAATAGTACCAGTAGAAATCTGATTATATGTGCGTCTCGCCTTTCCTTTAAGCGTCGAGCATCGGCCAGATCCCTCTCGTCACTCCTCGCTGTCGCATTCTTGCCAGACCATGGTCATCCATTTGTTCCTCCGAGGTGTACACGTGATCCGACAAGGCCGCAATCACGTCTGCCTTATCATGCATCAATACTCCACCAAGTATTGCAGAGCCAGCCAATCTGTCCGCCTGTTCATTCCCCAGCACACCAGCTTGCCCCGGAGAAAAGATCCAGACGATGCTTGCCACCCGTGACTTCCGAAGCGAAGCAAGCCACTCTGCACGAAGCTTGCCTGTCCTCACCCTACTCAGCATGCTTTCTGAGTCAGTTACAATAACGATGTTTAAGAACACGCGTTCTTACCCATTCGGCTTCTGCAGACCTACTTCTGGATATTAATAATTTAAGTGTTAATTACTTTTAATGCACAATGTTTAAATGTGCCCCTTATATTTTAAAGTAGTTTGAAAGTTGTTTGGTGTACACGAGAACATCAAATGAAAAGGGTTGAAGCCTGAACAAGAACGATATGTAGGTTGCCCAAAATAAATTTGTGTCGTCAGCCGCCACACTCCGTGATATTCTGAGGAGGGAATTGGAGCACTTGTGTGCAGTGAGGATCATCTGTCGACTAACTAATTAACTAACTGGTGTATGTTTGGCTTTGAATGCTGCACATATATGTATTTACATGCAAATTACAGCTCTTCAGGGTGTTGTAGTAGATTTTTTTTTAATGTTATTTTTGATCGCTTTGAACTCAAGTCCATACATTTGCTACTATTTCAAGTGCACTAAATTAATTTTTGCGTATTGATAAGCTGTTCCCTTTGCAAGTGTGCCTCGCCTGCTGACCTCTTCATAAGTACTTATAATTTACGTCCCCAAATCGAGAACGAGAAGTTAAGAGTTTAGTCCTACTGACTGGTGAAGGTCAGTATAGAATGCTTCAGGAATTGGCTTGTCATCTTTACGAGAGATGTTTTATATTTTCTTATTTCTTAACACACATAACTTTTTATATCTTCTAAGCCATGCCTATGAGTATTGTAAGTTACACAGAAAAATTGTATGTCGAAGTACAATATCAAAATGTATGGAACCAATCTGAAACAAGTCTATGCATTTAATTTTTTTGGGTACTTTAACAACAGCGGATGGAATATGTGTTAAGGAAGTTAAATGTAGAACAGCCCACTACAAATAAACATTTCACAAGGTGAATTTGATTCTCTGCTATTTATCTTTGTCAATTAAAGCGAGAAAATGGACGCGAAACATGGACATTTAGCAGGCAAGTGAGGAGTTATGTGAAGGCGGCAGAAATGTGGTTTTGTAGAAGAATTATGAGACCATGTAGACGAATAAAACGAGTAATGAAGATATCTTGAAAGAAGTTAACTCACAGAGAGAACTGGTTATTCGCAACAGAAGAAGACAAACCACACTATTTATGTATGTCATGAGAAGTTGAAAGCTGGAGTACTTCGTCATAACGGGAAAGTTGGAGGGGATGGGAACAGGGGGAGACCAAGAGAGAAGATGCTGGACAGTTTGACATCACGGCATGGAGGTATATCAATATCAGAAATAAGTGGCAGCAAAATAGAAAGAAGGCTGTGGGCAGACATGATCACCAACGTCACACATCATGGACTATAACAAGAAGATACCTTGTTTTATAACCGGAGATTTCAATGAAGTCGACCAAAGATGCCGGGAAAACAAACGGTAGCAGCGGAGGAAGTGTAACGGCTAAGCAACGGGTCATACCTAGACGTTTTCTGTTTGTGTATTAATGTGCCTTGTGCGGAGCCTTAGGTAGGTCGTCATGCGGAAAGAGATCGAGCCATGTGGGATAAACTCCGATGCAATGAAGTTAATCTTCTCGCCTTTCAACCCCTTTAAACACATAATTGTATTATTATTATTGTGTTTTTGCGCTCACTTGTTTTGAACTCAAGCGTAGTCCATGCACACTGCTACAAGTAGCACTTCACTTAATGTTGCGTGTGAAGTAGCTTTCCCTATTAATCAGTGTCTCTTGCCATCAGGCGAACCCACTCCAACTTCAGAGGTATCTGTAATTTACGTGCCCAAGTCAAAGACGAGAAGTTGACATTTTAGTCCAGCTGGCCGGTATAGAGATTGAACCCCCTACCTCTGCATCGGCACACATAATGTTTAAGAACTTGCGTTGTGATCCAGTCGGTCATATTTACCTCTTGTATTATTTTATTTAAACGTAGAAATCCCGAGCTGTTCGCCGGAGGAGTTTACATGCAACAATGGCCAATGTGTACAGCTGTCCGGCAGGTGTAATATCACCAGAGATTGCAATGATTGGTCTGACGAAATCCATTGTGGTAACGTTATTCTAGATACTATTTTACTGTGTGGCCAGAATATATATTGTGTTAAAATTGTACGTATATTATTTTGGCTAAGTTTTTGTTTGAAATATATAGACATTAGTTAGATTATAACACTACTGTCAAACAATCAATCAGTTTGGTGCCGTCTCCACAATGAAGGTTGACTGCAATGGATTTCCAACAGTGTTTGTCCCTCTCCTTGACTATGCATTCTGTTAGTCTATTTTCGTCCATCTCTTCATGTTATCGTCCCACTTGACTTGTATCGTTGTCTACTCGTTGCTCGCTTGCCTTCAACTTTACCCTTCAGTATGGTTTTTATTAGTCTTATGACTTTTAACGTGGCCGAAATATTTCACTTGCCTCTTTTGTAATTATTTTATCAACTTTATTTTCATTCCCAGTTTTTTAAAAACCTCTGTATTTTATTGTTGTTGTTTCTCTGTACATACACATCTCCAGTGCCTCTTATTCGACTTTCTATTTGCTTGTTCATTGTCCAGACTTACCTGCTATGTATGAAGTAGTCTTGGATATACAACACTATTATGTTAAAAGTGTATCTTATTTTAACTAAGCTTTTGTTTGAAATAGAGAAATATTATTTTGATTATTACAATATTATACTCGTACAAAGGTTGTAATTTATTTACTTATGTATTTATGGTTTCATCAATGTTCTTTTATACCGGTAGAGACTAAGATATTTGCACTTCTATATTAAGAATCCACACAAAAAGAAAAACGTTTCAGAAATTAATGGCTGTCGACAACATGTTTATGTTATCATGCCTTGTGAAAACGCTGGCAAGAAAAGAAATTGTGATAATACATCATATTTCTAGAATCTTCGTCCTTGTCATTCTGTCTATAATAATCTTTCCTACATTTGTCAATTCGTTAGTTCATCCGTTTATTGATCCAATCATGCGTCGAAATGTGTCTGGTCATTTATGACGGCTAGCGAAAACTTGTATTTATTTTGTCAGTCCGCCATGAATCTAGGTTTTTATTCTTTTCTCCACTAATCTGTCTAGGGTTATACTTTTTAATCCCTCTGCTTGCATATGAATTTGATGTAAACATATTACTCTTCTTCTTGGTGGTTGTGCGTGTCGTCTTCCACATCGTCTTCCTCGTCGTCTTCCTCATAACCTTCCTCGTCCTCCTTATCGTCAATCTCTTCGTCTTCCTAATCTTCTTCCTTGTCGTCTATCTCGCCGTCTTCTCATCGTCTTCCTCATTGTCTTCCTTGTCGTCTTCCACAGCTTCTTTCTCGCCGTTTATCTCGTCGTATATCTCGTCGTCTTCCTCATTTCTTCCTTTTTGTCTTCCACAGCTTCTTTCTCGCCGTTTATCTCGTCGTATATCTCGTCGTCTATCTCGTCGACTTCCTCATTGTCTTCCTTGTCGTCTTCCACAGCTTCTTTCTCGCCGTTTATCTCGTCGTATATCTCGTCCTCTATCTCGTCGTCTTCCTCATTATCTTCCTCGTCGTCTTCCTCGTCATCTTCCTCGTCGTCATCATCATCGTCTTCCTCGTC